>CM060115.1:16859190-16901690 GCA_030522415.1 Channallabes apus | reverse complement strand
CACAGTTTATATAAAATGACATAAAAAAATTAAATTATGTAAAACAATTTCTTTGTGTTTTCATTTTTATTTCTGCATTTTCAGATACAAATTGCTATATTGTGATATATATCGCCCACCCCTAATGAGGTCTATCTTGAGCTTGGATTCATGGTGGTGATGGTGGGGGCAGAGGAGAGACTCATGTGTGTTTTGTGTCTTAAACCGCTGGCCGCAGACCGCATGAGACCCAACAAATTAGGAAGACACTTAGAGACAACACACTCCAATCACGTTAATAAACCACTGGACGTCTTTGAAAGAAAGCTGGCAGAATACAGACAGCAGGAGAATCACATGGTAACATCTGAATCAGTGGACAGCAAAGCACAAATGGCTTCATTCAAAGTTACATACAGAATTGGCCAGTGCAAAAAAACTACAAACGATTGCTGAGCAGCTAATAAACATGGGGTCAATTATGCATTCGATTTCGTTTTTATTATGTTGTTGACAAGTGGGGCTTGAAAATTCGCTCACCCGCTTAAGTGGGGAATGACAGAAAATGTTTGAGAACCACTGCCTTAAAGTAACACTACCACTACTAATCTCCTAACCCTACACACTACTCACTAACCCCTAACCCCTATACCCTAACCCCTACAGCCTGCACCACACTAGTCCTAACACCTTGCTTTAACCATAATCTCAATCGTTAATACATTAATACTGTAAAGTAACCCTGTGCCGGGAGCAGCTGAAAGACCAACAACAACTCTACAGTACCACTGCTAAAACCCTAAACCCTACACCCTAAATCATAAACCCTAACCCCTAACACCGTCCACCATCCAACCATCTAACATCTACAGAACTAACCCTAACCCTACAGGAATGTAGGAACGCGTGTAGTCAAACTACAGTAGTGGGGCCAGGGGTAGCTCAGTGGTTAAGGCATTGGACTACGGTTCGGAAGATCCCAGGTTCAAACCCCACAACCACCAAGTTGCCACTGTTGGGTCCTTGAGCAAGGCCCTTAACCCTCAACTGCTCAGATGTATAATGAGATAAAAATGTAAGTCGCTCTGGATAAGAGCGTCTGCCAAATGCCTAAATGTAAATGTAAATGTAAATGTAGTGTGTGTGGGGGGCCGTTAGTGATTATTGTAATTATTCACACCATGGTAAGACCTCCAGTCCTACACCCTAAACTAGAATCTCTACTCCCCAAACCCTAAACCCTGGACCCTTAACCATATACCCTAAACACTTCACCATACGCATCATGAACCTTCACTCACATCTTGACGAAGGGGTCGGAGTAGCCGTTGGAGTCCATCGCTGCGAGGTGCGCACAGCGAATAATCCCGACCACCAAACACGTCTTCTCCAGGTTATAACACAGAGAAACCAGGATACGTCCCCGCTGTCTCACACACACACACACACACACACACACACGAGAGACAGTGAGGCTCAGAAAATCAATAATCACTGGTTCTGTTAATCAGGTGATTAGTATTTGTGTATGTATGCATGTTTATGTTTGTGTGTGTTTGTCTGTATTTGTGTGTGTGTGTGTGTGTGTGTGTGTACCTCCTCCTCTGCTAGTTGCGAATTCTGATCCACCGTCTGATTGTTACCTTCTCGCACCTGCAGTGAATTACAGATTACATTACACATTGACACACACACACACACACACACACACACACACACACACATACATACCTGTGCAATTCTCTCCAATCCCATGTTGTATCGTTTGCTCTCTCCTTCTTTGAGCTTCTTCAAAGCGACTCGGACTTCACCGATAAACTCGTTACGACCCAAACGGTCCATATCACACACACACAGCCTGGGAGGGGGGGGGGGGGAGGGGGAGGGGGAGATGGAGTGAGAGAGAGAAAGATACAATCAGAGAAATAGACAGAAAGATAGAAAGAAAGAGGAAGAGGGAAAGAAAGTCATCTTCCTAGGCCTTCCTGTCCTGTGCTGTATTAATCATAGCTGACAGATCTTACACACACACACACACACGCACACACACACACACACACACACACCTCAAAAAGCTACTGTACAGATCACACATGAAAAGTATTAATTAGTCTTTTATATTTTCTTAAATTCAAACTGTGAACTGCATTTTCATCTGAATCACTTTTAATAAAGCTTAAAGCTCCACCTTTGGATTGAACGCCACGCCCACCTGCCCAAAATGTTTTTACCTTCTTGTTGCTTTAAAAAAATATTCCCTATACAAGCTACATAAAGTACACAGACGGAACTGTAGGGGGCGATATGGTGCGGTAACCAGTCACATCAAACAGCTCAGGAATAACATTAAGTGATGCGGAGAAATACAAAAATCTGTGTTCTCAGTACGGTTTGTAACGGAATGTGGGTGGAGCCTGAGTCAGACAACAGGAAGTTATGCGATAGGGCTGCATGAGGAAAATGTAAGACACGCCCATCGCAATCAAATGCAATCGACGTGCCGGAGTGTATAAGATGTACAGAAAACATTCTGATTCTGGAGAAGCGACATTATGGGGCTGATAATGACACGCGCACGTGATGACGGCGAGGCGGAATAGAAATGCGCAAAGTCTGATGGAAAAGTGCGTCCTGCCTTTCAGTATCTGAAATATCGGAGACATTTTTGACACCTGGCGTCCCTGCACACCAGCGTTCAGCTGAAGCGAACCTCAGCCCGCTGTTTCTAAGAGGACCAGAGATCAGCTGTCTGCCTGAGGCACAGCGTTCCCTCTTCCCCAAACAGACCTGAGAAAAAAATCACCATTACAAAGGAATCTGTCCGAATTGTCCACTCGACCTTCCATTGACCTCGCAAAAGGACGTGTGACGACGTGAGGCATCAGCAAGAGCCTTCTGGTTTCTCCATGTGCTCATAAACAAACAGCGTGATGTGAGCTGAGGTGTGAGACTCAGGCTAAAAATGCAGGCATGTTTATTACTCTCTCCCTCACAGCTCCGCCGAGGTGTTGGCGTCTCCTGCTGTGGGGCTCAGCAGGATTAATGATGAAGGATTAGAACTGTACATAGCAATCCATTTACATTCGGTTTAAAAACGTCAGCCCGAGGAGCATGGTGTGTTTCCATTACAGCTACTACGGGACAGTTTTATTAGAGAGCGGAGAGAAGCTGGAGTGCATTAACACTGTTTCTATTCGCGCTTCACACTCCAGCCGCTCGCCGTTCCAGCTCATGTCAGGGGAAGCAGCTCGCGCTCGCTCGAAAAGTCCCTCAAGGACGTGAAAGTTACGAGCACATTCACCGACTCATCATGGTCATGTGGATCTCAAAACATCTTACATGAAGAAAGAAGAGTTTATGGAGATAAACTTTGATTGGAAAATAATAGACTTAAACTTATTTCCTTTATTTATGTATTTATATTTTGTAAAAAGATTTTTATGAAGAACACAAACCAGATGAACGAGAGGAAATGGTGACGGACGGGAAAAACCTCTCTTCTGTAACTGTTGCCATGACGAGAAGGAAACAGGAAACAACGAACAGGAAATCAAGAAAGATTACTTGAGATTCCTCAGGGTTTAATTAGTGCTTCGTCATCAGGGTCAGTGATACGTTGAGAACAATGTTGGAGAGCGAATAGTTGTGCAGAACATTAGAAGGCAGTGATTAGTCATGGAGAGAAATAGTGGAATCTGAGATGTTCCTCCCCTGTCTGATCTCTGCTCATCCATTCTGTCCCGCTGGTTAAATGTCATTAATATTTATTTACTTAAACGTTTGAATCCTTTGTGTGGCGCACTGTGTGTAATCAAACAGAGTGCATTAAACTGACCCTTTGCTCTCTCCAGCAGATGGTTAAAAGAAGAACCTAAAGTAAAATATTTCCACATCCAAGGTGCTTTCCCAGATCACTGCACACTGGAACATTGGGAACACCGGGTACCTTGGGAGCACAGGGTCCTGGAAACAGAGAAAATTGATTTTCGCTCCACTTAGGAGAAGAAAATAGCGCGACACTGCCCTGCGTGACCGGCGCTTTATCTCTGGTCATGCATGATTAACGAGTTTTATTTTTACTTTATAAACGGCAGAGGAGGGAATATTCTGAGGATCAGCAGCAAGCTCAGTTATTCATCACAATCTGCCAGGCGTACATTGAGCATCACTGGCCTGTTTAAGGTGCTAACTTCCACTTTTTTTCTTGTTAATTCAGCCGAAACCGTGTTCTCGGCCGTGTTCCAATCAGACTTAAAAAGGGTGGGAGGAGAGATTTTCCTTCTTTTTTTAACCAACATTAAATTCATTATAGCACACTCTGCATTAAAATATCTTTCCTTTACGTAGAGATGAATCGTCCATCTTGTTCTGTTTACTCACACACACACACACACACACACACACACACACACACACACACACACACACACGCCTTCTCAATAATCTCTTTCCCCTCCAGCTCTCCATTTCATTAGCCTCCTAGGGAGAGCGTCTTGGCTGTGATTGTTCTTTCCCCGTCTTCCCGTGTCTTTCTCTCTCTCTGTGTCTCAACATGTCCTCACTCAGCAGGACGGACCCAAGCGTCTGAGTCTGTTTGATCGCCGGAGGATTGTGTCCTACTGTGCCACCGAATGGTAACCCCCCCCCACGCCCACCCCTTCTCCTAGCTCCCTTTTTCATACCTCATCCCTTTTCACGTCTGTTTTCCATCAGTTTTCTCATTTGCTTTTTACACCCATGTGCACGGAACTCGAGGGTCTCCTCAGTGATTAATAACGTAAGCGGAAGAAGATTTGTAGATCACACAATAAGCAATCAGCTCTTCTTTTATTATAATTATTTTTAGAACCAGCCCAATTATTTTCGGACCTTATTGTCAACTCCAGCTCTAGTCTTCTGGAATGCAATAGAACATTATTTCTCTTTTATTACGTACAAAACATGTGGTGTAAACTCAGATACAACAATTGTGGTCTGACTGAGGAACCCAGACTGTGCTCCAGGTAATTAGGTGTAGACTGTGGCTCTAGTACCCAAGTGCGGACGACAGGCTCTCAGGAAAATCTTAAACCCAAGTTCAAAGTTCATCTCTATGAAATGTGTTGGAGTTCTAACTCAGGTTCCTGATTGTGGAATAGGCTCAAGTGGAACCTGGAGATCTAACACACAGGTACAGTTCTTGTACCAGAACGAGGCCTACATCTTGTGTATCCAAGTGTGGAATACACAGCTGTGCTGAATGTAGGTCTAGACTACTGCTCTGCTACTCAGCTATCAACTATGGCACTCATGATTAAATTTAGACAATGACTCCGGTTCTTGTTTGTAGACAGCAATACTGCAAAAGTCTAGTGTAGAATATAGCTGAAGTACCAGACTGCGGTCAATAGTTCTTATATGCAAATTATTACAACTCTGGGTCCTGGTTCTGGACTACATCTCTCAAATCCATTTGCCAAATTCAGAATCTTTGCTCTAATTCACTACGGATTGCAGTCGTAGTCACATGATAAGTTCCTGGCTTACAATATGCGCAAAAAGTGAGTGGGTGAACTCAGACTGTTTATGACTCAGACGGTCTGACGTATATTTCCATGAGCCTACCCTCGTCATTCCTGGCCTTCTGAGCTATGCCCTTCGACCGCAAGGAATGTTATTGTTTGGATAGCAAGTGAATTTTATTTTTTTTTTTCCTGTAATTTTTATTAATAACTTTGACAGGTTGTGCATGTTACAATCAATGTGATCTTCAAGTGCCATAGTCCTGCTTTAGCTCTGTTTTTGCTCTGCCTCAGCATTTCATTACTATGCGCTAGCTAATGACCAGACAGTGTTGAAGCCACTTCAGGCAATAATTTGAACTATTGTAGCAAAAAATCTTGAAGCCAGGCCCTGGTCCTAATTCCTCAGTGTGTACTACAGCTCCAGTTCCAAGTCTAGTAAAGCATTGACTAGAACTCTTGTACTGAAGTGTATACAACAGCTTGGGTTCCTGAGTTGGACTGAGTACAGTCTACCTGATTAAGGAGAGCCGATCATGGCCCGTACCTCCTAAGATTCTCAGAGTAGGAAATTGCTCCTAAGTGGCCAAAAATTCCCAGAATTATGCAATTTTGGTCCCCTATTTTTAGGAGTAGAAGTACATTGTGGGGACGTTCTTTAGATAGTAAATGACTCCTATCTCCACCTAATTTTTTTATCGTGATCAGTGATATCACATGCTGTCCTAGGAGTAGTCCTAGTCCACACTGAAAGTAAGAGTAGGAAGCTTCAGAAATACATTTTATGCCCAATTAAATTTCTGCATGATTTCTGAGAGTGATTCTGTGAGTAAAGATGGGCCCAGATTCCTTTACATGGACGAAAGCTCTGGCACTGAGTGTGAAATAGAGCACTAGACTGTTACCTGAGTGTTTTATAACACTGGTACCCAAGTGAGACTGTGGTTCTGGCACTAGTGTGGAAGACGGCGCTAGTACCTGAGAGTTTTTGTTGTCATATCAGCAGCGGTAATCCCATGGTACACCAGGGTCTCATTCCAGACCGGATTCAACGTGTTCTTCAGGGTCTTCGTACGCAATTTATTAGCCTGTGTAAAGAAAGACAGGAAGGCTATGTATTTAATCATGTAGTGCACTAGAGACAGTGAAGAATGGCACTACACTGGAACTACACTGGCACTAAAGTGGAACTACACTGGCACTAAAGTGGAACTACACTGGCACTAAAGTGGAACTACACTGGCACTACACTGAACTACACTGGCACTACACTGGCACTACACTGGCACTACACTGGAACTACACTGGCACTAAAGTGGAACTACACTGGCACTAAAGTGGAACTACACTGGCACTACACTGGAACTACACTGGCACTACACTGGAACTACACTGGCACTACACTGAACTACACTGGCACTAAAGTGGAACTACACTGGAACTACACTGGCACTACACTGAACTACACTGGCACTACACTGGCACTACACTGGCACTAAAATGGAACTACACTGGCACTACACTGGAACTACACTGGCACTACACTGGAACTACACTGGCACTACACTGAACTACACTGGCACTAAAGTGGAACTACACTGGCACTACACTTAACTACACTGGCACTACACTGGAACTACACTGGCACTAAAGTGGAACTACACTGGCACTACACTGGCACTACACTGGCACTAAAATGGAACTACACTGGCACTACACTGGCACTACACTGGAACTACACTGGCACTAAAGTGGAACTACATGTGAACTACACTGGCACTAAAGTGGAACTACACTGGAACTACACTGGCACTACACTGGAACTACATTGCAGACAAAAATCATGGTGAAAATGGGAAAAAGTTTAGGGTGGCAGTTTAGGGCTGTGAAATAGGTCCCTGTTCCTCTGAAGGCACTGGTCAATGACATAAATTCCCAGGCAGTAACCTGTTATTTTCCACTTTGGTTAAAGCTAAATGAGGATCAGGAATAAAGCAGCGTCTCAGAGTACCTGCCTGCTCGACTGATCATGAAGGCCATGATGATGTGTTTATTAGTCCATATGTGTGGCATGTGGGCGTGAGATGAGCTTCATTTTTATCTTTCTCTCATGACACACACAAACACAAACACACACACACACACACCAGATTGCTCTCTGTCTTCTTTTAAAATATCTGGTCTATGTCCAAGAAGACACACTAAACAGGTGTCAGACTCCCAAACCGGATCTGACCAATTAGGGTCCATCTGTGTAATTATCGATTGAGGTAGCACACTTATTACACACACACACACACACACACACACACATAATCTTGTACCTTGTTCAACTCTTGATTTCTTAATATCACATCAGATCTCCATTTAATACAATCTGTTATGATGCCAATAAACAGGGCTGCATTCTAATCCTTTTTCTTACATCCCCTCATTCACTTCCCCTTGATTGCATCCCTCAGATCCTCAGTAGTTAGCCTCTGAAGTTTGCAGTTAGCACAGTAGCTATTTAGCCAACATGATTGTGTTCATTGTGTGTGTTCAATCAGCAAAGCTCTATTTACATTCTGCAGCGTAATGTGCCGTTAATAATGCAACGCCTGGTTCGATGGACCGAGGTCAATGTGAATGAGATCTCAGACTGATAGAAAGAAAAAAAACATTTGTTTAATGGTGTGTCTAATGAAGAAATAATCTCTCTGTGCCATTTTGAACTTCATTACTTTTACAATCATAAGCTCAGGTCCTGCACGGTGGCGGCGTGGTTAGCACCGCGGCGTCACATCATCAGGGTTAAGGGTGTCGAATCTTGCCTCTGTTCTGTGTATGTTCTCCCCATGCTTGTTGGGTTCGCACCCCTTCTAGGGTGTCCCTGATCTTGAGTTCCCTGGGATAGGCTCTCTTACCGTAGCAGTATAGACAATGGATGGATGTCCTCTGGTCCTTGTATGGAAACGTGGAGAATGAAACAGACTATCAGACCTCAGCCGTCTCTTCAGGCTTAAACACCTTTAGAAGTTATGCAAGAGTTTTTGGACATGTGGGGGCAGAATTTGTCAAAAAATTATGTGTCTTAGGTATGACTGGTGTGACTGTCCAGCACCACTATCTGACCGTTTGCTGTAACTACAATGTGTCAGTCTGTGTGAGATCAATTTGAGATTGTTACAGCTAGCACGGTTCCTGCAGTGATCTACCTCAGATACTCTTCTAAAGGCTCTGGTTTTGTCTCAAATTCCTAACTTGGGTGTGACTACAGAGTGAGTACAGAGTGAGTAGAGTGACTACAGAGTGAGTACAGAGTGAGTAAAGAGTGACTACAGAGTGAGTACAGAGTGAGTACAGAGTGAGTACAGAGTGACTACAGAGTGAGTACAGAGTGAGTACAGAGTGACTACAAAGCGAGTACAGAGTGACTACAGAGTGACTACAGAGTGAGTATAGAGTGACTACAGAGTAAGTACAGAGTGACTACAGAATGAGTATAGAGTGAGTACAGAGTGACTACAGAGTGAGTACAGAATGAGTATAGAGTGAGTACAGAGTGACTACAGAGTGACTAGAAAGTGACTAGAAAGTGACTAGAAAGTGAGTACAGAGTGAGTACAGAGTGAGTACAGAGTGACTACAGAGTGACTACAGAGTGACTACAGAATGAGTATAGAGTGAGTACAGAGTGACTACAGAGTGAGTACAGAATGAGTATAGAGTGAGTACAGAGTGACTACAGAGTGACTAGAAAGTGACTAGAAAGTGACTAGAAAGTGAGTACAGAGTGAGTACAGAGTGAGTACAGAGTGACTACAGAGTGACTACAGAATGAGTATAGAGTGAGTACAGAGTGAGTAAAGAGTGACTACAGAGTGAGTACAGAGTGAGTACAGAGTGAGTACAGAGTGACTACAGAGTTAGTACATAATCAGTACAGAGTGACTACAGAGTGAGTACAGAGTGACTACAGAGTGAGTACAGAGTGAGTACAGAGTCGAGTCAAATGCGGCACTTCCTCAGCTGTGTAACTCGAGTCTGAACACCACAAACTCCACTCACAGATACACCGAGCTAGTGGAGCGAGCGCTGTAGCTCGCAGGAAGCTAACCTGTAGGCTACAATCTTAACGTTCCTTTACTCTTCTAAAGGCTCTGGTTTTGTCTCAAATTCCTAACTTGGGTGTGACTACAGAGTGAGTACAGAGTGAGTAGAGTGACTACAGAGTGACTACAGAGTGAGTACAGAGTGAGTACAGAGTGAGTACAGAGTGAGTACAGAGTGACTAAAGAGTGAGTACAGAGTGACTACAGAGTGACTACAGAGTGAGTACAGAGTGAGTACAGAGTGACTACAAAGTGAGTACAGAGTGAGTACAGAGTGAGTATAGAGTGACTACAGAGTGAGTACAGAGTGAGTACAGAGTGACTACAGAGTGACTACAGAATGAGTATAGAGTGAGTACA
This sequence comes from Channallabes apus, assembly GCA_030522415.1. Lineage (NCBI taxonomy): Eukaryota > Metazoa > Chordata > Actinopteri > Siluriformes > Clariidae > Channallabes > Channallabes apus. Next base: position 16,891,756 of record CM060115.1, on the reverse strand, counting down.
GAGTGACTACAGAATGAGTACAGAGTTAGTACATAATCAGTACAGAGTGACTACAGAGTGAGTACAGAGTGAGTACAGAGTGAGTACAGAGTGACTACAGAATGAGTATAGAGTGAGTACAGAGTGACTACAGAATGAGTACAGAGTGACTACAGAGTGAGTACAGAGTGACTACAGAGTGACTACAGAGTTAGTACATAATCAGTACAGAGTGACTACAGAGTGAGTACAGAGTGAGTACAGAGTGACTACAGAGTGAGTACAGAGTGACTACAGAGTGAGTACAGAGTGACTACAGAGTGAGTACAGAGTGAGTACAGAGTGGAGTCAAATGCGGCACTTCCTCAGCTGTGTAACTCGAGTCTGAACACCACAAACTCCACTCACAGATACACTGAGCTAGTGGAGTGAACGCTGTAGCTCGCAGGAAGCTAACCTGTAGGCTACAATCTTAACGTTCCTTTTCGCTCTGAGCCGTACCCCCCCCCCCCCCCATCCCCCCCCCAAACCTCCCTGCTTGCTCTCAGCTTTAGCCAGAAGCGTGTCTCAGAATAACCCCCTGATGATGTGTGTGAGATTTTAGCTCGGTGTTATTTTGGGCCCGTGAGGATGAGGCGCTGGGCTCTGGGTGAGAGAGGAAGTGGCGGCGCTCCTCCTCTCTTTAACTCCTCTACAGCTGGGCCGCGTCACAAACGCCACTTACGGCTTCAAGACAACACCTGGATCTGGATGGTGGAGCAGACACGTCTATTCTTCTCTTCTTGTTCTCTGTCTCACCGAATTCCTTTTCTCTAAATGTCATCCTTCCTCCCCTTTTCCCTTTTTACTTCTTTATTTTTTTCCCTTCACTTTTCCTCCTCAGTTTCAATGTCTTTTTCTTCCTTCTCTTTCTTGTCTCTCTCCTTATCTCTCAATTTCTGCTCTTCTAATCCTAATTCATGAACTCTTTTTTCTTCCTTTTTCACGCTTTTTTTGTTCTTTCGCACTATTTCTTCCTTCTCTGTTCTCACGCTTCATTTTCTCTTTTCTTTTCTCTTCATCTTCTCATTTTCTCCACCTTTCACCTTGACTTTATCTCTTCCTCTTTTTCATCATCCCACGTTTTCTCATCTGTTCTCTTTTCCTTTCCTCACACTTCTTTTTGTTCTGTTCATTTACCTTCCTCTACTCACCTCCCCTCCTTGTCCTCTTATTTGCTCCACCCATTTCTCTTTGCTCCACCCCTTTCTCTTTGCTCCATCCTTTTCTCTTTGCTCCATCCTTTTCTCTCCTCCATGTCCTCTTCGCCTTCCAACCTCTCTCTCTCTTTTCACCTTTCTTTTTACAGGTTTTTACCCCCTACTTTTCCTTTGTATTTTATTTTTTAGACTCCAAATTCTTTATTTACTTCCATGCTTTCCAACACACACACACACACACACACACACACACACACACACACACACACACACACACACACACACACACACACACACCTGCAGCCTTCCCAAAATTTATCATCTTCTACCTCTTTCTTCTTCTCTCTCTCTTTTCTCCTTTTATATCATCCCTCCATCTGGACTGGGGCAGTGATTCCCCAAGCAGCAGGTGTGTGTGTGTGTGTGTGTGTGTGTGTGTGTGTGTGGTATACATTCTCTCTCTGTCTGTCTGTCTCTCTCATTAATCTGTCTGACCCTCTATGACCTTGAAACAGTGGCGCGGCGATGGAGCGTTGGTGAGAGACAGACAGACAGAGAGACAGACAGGTGAGCGGGGGACAGCAGCAGGTGGTTGTCATGGAAACAGCACAAATTGTTACGCGACTCACGTCAACGGAGCGTGGACGAGCGAGTGAAAGAGAGAGAGAGAGAGAGAGTGTGTGTGTACATGCCCCACTTATCATCCCACACAAGGGTTACACACACTGCTGAGCTTTATCTGATGGAATGTACACACACACACATGTACATGTGCATACACACACACACACACACACACATGTACACACACACACACACACACACAGTATGATGGATCACATTAAAGAGATTAACCATGTGTCATTTCTGTGTGTGTGTGTGTGTGTGTGTGTGTGTGTGTGTGTGTGTGTCTAAATGAATTTCACTCTTCAGATGCTGTTTTAAACCGTCATGTTAATTAATTTTTTTATTGCTTATATTTTCTCAGGATAGTTTTACAGATTTTTTTTTAATATAAAACGTAAAAAAAAATTTTACTATTATTTTACAGCAATTTAAAAAACTATATTGTGTGAGGTTTGGAATTCTAAAAATATAATTTAAATAACTTAAATCTAATTATAGCACAAATAATATAATGAAATAATATAATACATTTCTCTAATGATTTATTTATTCATTTGTTTGTTTTGTTGTTTTTGTTTGCTTGTTTGTTGATATCAACAACACTAACAGGAAGTAACCCGAACACGTTATTTACACCTGTTGTCATGGTGATGCTCTGACACAATGTCAAACTGAACCTTAAAATTCCAACCAGATGAACAAAACGTTGTATCACTACAGCGCCCCTGAGTGGCCACAGAGAGAAAAGCCGGCGAGTGACCGAGTAATGAACAGGAGGTGAGCGTGGTGTTAAACTGTTAGCGGTGCTCTGTGTAACACCAGGAGGTGATGAGAACAAACCCTGGAGGTGGTGGACGGTCCTGAGAAACTCACCAGATTTACTGTATATTTACACTAATTACACTTTAGAATATCAGAGCCGCTAACTTCAGGGTTCTGCTGGGGTCGAAACCCAAATAGCGTTAAACAGAAAGCTAGTGCACTATGTAGGGTGTACATTCCCTCGTTCCACCCTCTAAGTAGTGCCCTTGATCAGGGATTAGAGAGGGATTTGGGATTCAGCCTGGTGTTAGACACTTGTTAGCTTTGTAGCTAAGCGTTAGCCGTGAACAGAACGAAACGGACGGTTCAGAACGACTTAGAAGTGATTAGTGCAGAGACGGCGTGTTGTTTAAGACGACGTAACGTTATCAGGTGTTTGTTCTTCCCACTGGACAACACCTGGGACACGCCCACTCATACAGAGAGTCACACCTCACAGTGCTGTTACTGTCTGTTATCAGCACTCGTGGAATAACGCCTCTCGGCCAATCAGAACACTCGCTCAGGACTAACTGGTGTATAATATAATTGACAGTATGGAGACATTGTCCCAGTCTCTGCTATACTTTGTTTTCCCTGGGTTGAGTTGGTTGTGTGCAGTTAAAGTATTTGCACAGTAGTTTGTTTACTGGTTTGACTAAAGTGTGCGCAAGATTTAATAAGCAAATGTGCTAACGTTCACTCCAACTAACCGCCGTGTGTCGGCTCAGGCGTTACACTCCTCCTCCTTTTACAGAAACTCAGTTTGTTCTTTCATTAAGCAGCGACTCTTAGTTTAGTTTAATTTACAGATTTAAAAAAAATGCATTAATTAATATGAAGCAACAATTGAATGTTCGTTAAATGTTCACTGAAGTAAAAAAAGTGGTTTAGAACTCGACAACATTATACACAATATAAACACACTCCCAATTAACTGACTGTTTATGAACTCTTGAAAAAATCCGCTTATTGCTCCTGCGAACGATTTACAAATTAATTTCTTCAAATCCACTGTTACATTCTGGTCTGATGATGTAATCAAGTATTTTTTTTAAAGCTTATTATTATATTAAGATATTTAATAGTATAAAACTAATTGTAATTGAATATCAAAAGCATTTTAAATAAATAAGAAACTGCATTTTATTTAATGTAGTGATTGGAAGGTGAAATGTGATCGTGTGTGTGTGTGTGTGTGTGTGTGTGTGTGGTGACCTTGCTTGCTCCAGGCAGGAGGTGGAGCTTCACATAGGGGTCCGCGAGCCCGTTGGAGTCCATGGCCTTTAGTCCCTACATACACACACATTCCAGAATCTGTGTTATTAACCTCTGTTTGAGTGTGTGTGTGTGTGTGTGTGTGTGTGTGTGTGTGTGTGTGTGTGTGTGTGTGTGTGTGTGTTCTACCTTTGCCTTATGAATAGTGCAGTGCAGACAGTTGTTCTCCTGATCAAACAGCAGACTGAACTCCAAAGTCCCCAGGTATGCTTTAACACACACACACACACACACACACACACACAGACACACACACAGGGTGTTGATTAATTCTCCACTGACGCACTGATGTGTACCTGTAGCTGCTGTGAGGTTTTGTGTACATGTGATGTTGAAGGTGGAAGGAGTCTCCAGTTTCAGAGGCTGGTGAGTAAATACATGTTTACGGCAATTGGACTGTAAAAAAACAAACACTTTCTGTTAAAATATATCAAATTCATGATTGATAGAAGATTTTCATCTGGAAATTTAATGTAGTTATTTTAAACGATTACGATTTATAATTAACTAGAAGTAATTTATAAAGACGACTTCAATCTGCATCCATATATAATTTTATAGCCTTCTGATATTATGACATCGTTTCAATGTGTGATCTATTTAGATCATCTCTGAGTTTCAGGGAACGAGGGGAGATCGGGCATCGTACAGGATGCTTCCACAGACTCGTGTGCGAGTATAAAAATGGCACTAATTTTACCCCCTGGATGGGAAACAGCCTCACCATGTGGTTGACATTATGGTTGACCAGTTTAGCCTGAATTTCACTCGGCTCCTTGGGCAAGGTCGTCTTGTTTCTGCTCCTGGTTCCTCTATTTCAGTCGGCCCCTCCGCACTGTCCTCTTCCTCCGTAAGCAACATACACCTTTTTATTCATCTGTGTTCTCAGTTCCAGTCCTTTTTCTGTGCCGCCAATTTATAAAACAAATGATAAATCGATGGCTGAATGAGGCTGAGCTCTCTAATCACTGCTCAGGTTGGCGTTTATTTTTTCTCTTTTTATGTTTAATATTGTTTATATTTTCACTGTCAGAGAATTTCTTAATCAAAAACCAAAACTGATCAGTGATATGACATTTCTCTAAAACTCTCTTGTAGGGTTCACATAAAGCCTCTGTTTCTAAAGTCAAGTCTAAATTCAACTTTACAGACGGCAGAACCTCCGAGAACCTTTAAAGAACCTCCAGAAACATCATGTTTTAATTCAAAACCATGCAGACCAACTTCTCAAAGGCCCTGAATCTGGAAATGTCATTTTTTTATTTAGTAGATAAATGTAAGAAAAAAAGAGATACCTGGGTACTAACACTGTAACCATGGCAACCATGAAATTGGTCATTTCTGTACTGTAAGATTCAACAATTAATAAATCCGGTCACTCACTGTCCTCGTCATCAGAGTCCATGCACAATTGCTCTTCTCCGTCCTCCTGTCTGTCCTCATCCCTCTCTCTGTCTGTCTCTCGGGTCCGGGCGACAGGTTTGTCCCTGGGCGGAGGGGGCGTGGTGGGGAAGGCGTGGTAACGTGGGAAGAAGTCGGACAGGTTGGGGATGGGCAGGATGGGGCCGGGACACACGTTAATGGCGAAGTGCTCCTGCATGGAGATCTTCACCGGAGACGGAGGAGGTAGGGCAGAGGGAGGAGACGCAGATGACGGGGAGGGAGATGTGGAGGAGGAGGACGGTGGGGGGAGGGTCAGATGAGAAGAAGGTCCACCTCCTGATGGGAAGTGGGAGTGGCTGGGAGGAGCTTTGGGCACACTCATCTGGACCAACCCACAGGAAGGACTAAAGAGAGATAAAGAGGGAGGGAGAGAAGCTGAGCTGTAACAGGATAGAAATGTCAGTTTTGTTGCTAGCCCCGCCCACTCGTTAACCATTGCCCATGCTCGACTATCAGACGTGGCGTTTTCACAGCCGGTGCCAAACCCAGACCACTGCAGTGCCGGTCCCAAGTCCGGATGAAATGAGGATGTTGCAGAGATACAACCTTGACCAAGGTGTGTGTGAATCGGATGGAGACCCCTTGATGAGAGCAGCTGAAACACCAACAACAACTACATGATCTCACTGACTCTCATTTTGTGTGTTTTTTTTTCTGATATTTAATCCTAATAAACTGGATGATGCCTTTCATTCGTTTATACTATTCGTCTTTTATTTTATAAATAATGACCTGTTGTGTGTTTAATGAAGCGTGAACTCTCTGATTGACAGTTAGGACAAGGATAAAGTTGTACAAAGAAAATTGTCGTATCTACATCACATTTGTTTCATTTGTATCTAAAGCATTATTGGCTCCGCCCACTTCCCTAACACTCCGGCTGTCACTATAGATCGTTTTCACAACTGAGCACAAAATAGGAATAAAAAATGTCAAGTGTTGAACCTCAGAGCTCTAGTTGCCGTCACAGAAAAAACGATTCCAGAGACACAAGGGAGTGACGTCACAAGTTAGACTCTAAACACTTAAACACCCGGCCACAAGCAATTTTATGGAATCTTTAATCAAAACTGTTTCTGAATACGTGTCTAATAAAGACAGTCTGTCTCCCTCATGTACGCTGAGCAGGACGAGAAACGTGGGTCCGAGTAACATGCGTCCGGTCTGGGGAACCATTGCATCATATCCCGAAGGAAAGGAGGTTTAAAGAGTTGTGTGTCAGGTTTGGAGAAGTTATTGTAATGATCACGTGACGTGTTAATTATAAAGAGTCATTGCATTGCCACGCCCCCTATGGTGTAATAGTCTGATGAGCATGTGCGCATCTCAAGAACACGCCCACCTGATTTATACAACCGTCCATTTGTCGTTTATGCACCATTACAAGATGAACATACGTGTCTGATCTTTCAGCGTGCACGTGAACACGACGTCACGTTCAGGAGCCGCGTGACGCGTAGCAACGTGTTTCCGGTGCCCAGGTATCAGTGCGGCTCCTGAGCCCTGATTGGTCAAGTACAGTTTAGGGGCAGGGCTTACGGAACCAAGTCAGGCTATGTGTCTAAACACTGACCTTATGACCCTGCCCTTTTATCAGCCAGCCAATCAGAATCAAGCTAATTTACATATTCATCATTCAATATATCACTCAATAAATAAAAATTTAAAATAGTTATTCTATTTCCTAAGAGCTCTCTCTCTCTCTCTCTCTCTCTACACACACACACAAACACATGCGATGTCATACACAGCGTCACGTCATCGATTCAAGCCTCACACATGCCTGCACACACACACACACACACACACACACACACACACTCTCTCTGAGGTACACATGAACATGTGTAATCGATACGCTCAGTCACACACTGCATGTGCACAGTCATGCATGGGCTAAGGTTTTACACACACACACACACACCTACACACACACACACACACACACACACACCTCCATGATGTTTGTGTGTTACATATACAATAAATGTAACACAGGATAATGTGTAATAAAACCTACACATGCATGTTCACACACACACACACACACACACACACACACACACACACACACACACAAAACATCCTGACTGATGAACATGAACATGAACACACACACACATGAACACATGTAATTTAAATGCTCAGTCACACACACAAGCATGCCATCAAGTACTCACACACACACACACACACACACACACACATGCTCACTCACTCACTCACTCACCCGTTTGTAGTCTTCATCTGTCCCGATGTTCCATCTTGTCCTCTGTCTCACACACACTGAACACACTCCACCGCTGCCTGGAGTCAATATACATCCCCTCTACTCTCTCTCTCTCTCTCTCTCTCACTCTCTCTCTCTCTCTCTCTCTCAGTCTCTCTCACACACTCTCTCTCTCTCGCTCACACACTCACTCTCTCTCTCTCTCAGTCTCTCTCTCACACACTCTCTCTCTCTCTCTCTGCTTATCTTCCTTTCCCACCCTCCCTTTCTCCTTATCTCCGTCTCTACACACACTCCTCTTTCACTTTTCCCTCTCTCTCTCCCTCTCCCTCTTCCCTATGTCTGATTCCTTTTATTTGTCTTTCTCTGTCCCCACCTCTTCTTTCGTCTTCTGCATCTCACTTTTTCATTTTCTCATCCTCACCATCCTCTTTCCCTCCATTCTCCTCTCTGTTCTTTCTCACCCATCATCTTCTCTCTCTCTCTCTCTCCCTCCCTCTCTCTCTCTCTCTCTCTCTCTCTCTCCCTCTCTCTCTCTCTCCCTCCACTCACCATATTTCTGTTTCATCCACTTCTCCATCATTTGACATATTTCTCACTTTCTTTCTGCATCCTCCTCTTGTTCTTTTTACTCTCTCTCTCTCTCTCTCTCTCTCTCCCTCTCTCTCTTTATACTGTATATATGTTTTTTTCTCTCTCACTCGGTGACACGTATGTCTCTTCCTCTTACCTGGTGCTTTTTTGCTCTTGTTTTTCCCCTCGTTCTCTTTTCCTTCATTTATTTCATTCAGTCAATCTCTCTCTCTTTCTCTCTCTCTCTTTGCCATGGTATATGTAATTGTGTTTCTTTGTGTAATGGTGTGTGAGTGCTGCACATCGTTCTCACCGATCTGTCACTCTCTTTACACTTCAGAGAGGTGATGGAAAAAGAGTGATATAGAGACAGATATAGAGACATACAGCGAGAGACAGACAGATATAGAGACATACAGAATGAGCGAGAGAGAGTTAAGTGAGAATTAGTGAGTGAGAACGATGTTAAAAAAAGGAAATGCTGACAAAAGCATGTTAATAAACCTTAAGGTTAAAGTTTAAGGGAATTTGGTGTCAAATGTAAAGATGTGTTATAAAGAACAAAATAAAGAAATGAGAGGAAATGTAAGAATTCATTGCACAACCTGAGGCCATCCTAGTGGGCGTGGTCTAATATTCTAATGTACATATTTGATTGACAGCTCTCTCTCTCTTTCTCTCTGTCTGTCTCACTATGTTGAGTTTCTCATGTTTTCTTTTGCTTACTCAGTTCATTCCCTCATTAGCTTCCTTATGCTAAGGCTAGCTTTCACAAATAGGCTACATGAACTTTCACATGTAAAATTAGCTTTACTCTCGCTACATCAGCGTTTTCTCTCTGGTTAGCTTTTATTCAGTAAGTTTAACTTTGGCTAATTATCTTTCTTTCTTTTGTTTCCAGGTCTTTAAAAAACAAACACTTGAATTTTAAATAAGACTTTTTTTCTCCGTTATCGATTTATAACATAAGTGAATGTGGTTCAGCGCGGAACATCAATACTTCACACCTAAGAGTAAAAGAATCACCCAAGCACTTGGTTAAGCAAAGCGCTGCCTCAGCACCGGAAACCTCGTCTCTGGAGCTTCAGCCTGACAGGAAACTTTTTCAACGCCATCTCTGGAGAGAGGCTCACCTTGTGCTGCACAATGCATCATGGGAAATGGATATTAACGCTAACATCTGCTTGTTACAACTAGTGTTGGGCATTACAAGGTAACACGTTAGAGTACTTGGATTATTTTTTTGATGTAACGAGTAATCTAACACATTCGATCCGTAAGTACTCAGTTATTTAGTAATATTTTTTAAAATGTAATCCGTTATTCTGACAATTTGTGTAATCCATGAGCCAGACAGCAGTCATTCCCAATCCGTTGTGTGTGTGTGTGTCTGTGAAAGTCGTCCTACATGCCCCGCCCCCGATACCCCCCCCCCCCTCTGTTATTCCTGCTGTTATACCCCTCTCTCACATATATTGTTTGACTATATGAGGACCGACGTGCGGAAAGATGGAAACCTAATCATACACGGTGAATCATGATGAACCAAACTTACGGGCTCATAAGTAGGAGAGATAGGGGTATTAGTAGGTGAGATAGGGGTATTAGTAAGAGAGATAGGGGGATTAGTAGGTGAGATAGGGGATTAGTAGGTGAGATAGGGGTATTAGTAGGTGAGATAGGGGTATTAGGAAGAGAGATAGGGGTATTATTAGGTGAGATAAGGGATTAGTAGGTGAGATAGGGGTATTAGTAGGTGAGATAGGGGTATTAGTAAGAGAGATAGGGGGATTAGTAGGTGAGATAGGGGATTAGTAGGTGAGATAGGGGTATTAGTAGGTGAGATAGGGGTATTAGTAAGAGAGATAGGGGTATTAGTAGGTGAGATATTCTGCATGTTCTCTAGTGGAGTTTGGCGTTCAGCAGGGTTCAGTTTTAGGCCCACTGCTTTTTTCCCTTTACATGCTTCCTCTGGGCAACAAAATCCGTAAGCATGGTATTAGTTTTCATTGTTATGCTGACGACACACAGTTATATGTCTCAGCAAAACCTAATGAGAAAAACCAGCTTAGTAAAGTTGAGCAATGTGTGCAGGACATGAGAAATTGGATGCTAATTAACTTCCTTCTGCTTAATCCGGATAAGACAGAAGTTCTAGTCATAGGACTGCATACAGCTAGGAGTAAAATCTTAGATCACACCGTAACTTTAGACGGCCTTTCTGTTCCATCAAGTGCAACAGTAAAAGACCTCGGCGTGATTAGAGATTCCAGCCTTTCATTTGAAGCTCATGTAGATAATATTACCAGGATAGCATTCTTTCACCTCAGAAATATTGCCAAGATAAGAAATATACTGTCGCTAAACGATGCAGAAAAACTAGTTCATGCTTTTATCACCTCTAGGTTGGACTATTGTAATGCCTTACTGTCTGGTTGTTCAGCTAGGTGCATAAACAAGCTTCAGCTAGTCCAGAATGCAGCAGCGAGAGTCCTCACTAGAACCAGAAGAGCTCATCACCCCTATCCTATCTTCACTGCATTGGCTCCCTGTGAAATTTCGCATTGATTTTAAAATACTACTCTTGACATATAAAACATTAAATGGTCTCGCGCCACAGTATCTGAGCGAACTGCTAGTGTCTTACGATCCGCCACGCCTACTTCAATCAAAGGATGCAGGCTGCTTGTCAGTACTGCGTATTATGAAAACTACAGCTGGGGGTAGAGCTTTTTCTTACAAAGCTCCAAAATTATGGATTAGTCTTCCATATAGTGTTTGGGACTCAGACACAGTCTCAGTGTTTAAGTCTAGGCTAAAACCCTATTTATTTAGCCAAGCATTTTTATAAATAGATTTGCCATAAGGTAAAGGAGCAGATCTGGGGGACTCATGGAGTCTATTATGGTGAACTGGTATGTTTAGATCCTATCTTCCTCACTCTCATTTGATCGCTCAGGTTTGTTGACGGTGAGGTGATTGTTTGCTTTACATCTCAGTTCCCCCTCATGTTTGTGTTTCCTTCTGGCTCTCCCTTTTAGTTACGATGTCATAGTTAGTCCTGCCGGAGTCCCTCCTTGCACTCTACAGTAAATATACATTCACATTATACATTTGTGACTGTGGCCATACCTAACTGCCATCTCTCCTCTTCTTCTCTTTCTCCCCCTCTTTGTCTTTCCTCTCTCCCCCTGTCTCCCCCTTTCACTCTTTCTCTCTCTCTCTCTCTCTCTCTCTCTCTCTCTCTCTCTCTCTGTCGAGCTACACATGTCATTCCTGAGCTGCCAGTGATCCAGACTCCCTCTACCCTCCAGACCTGTCTGACCCATCCTGGTGCCCAGCTTCTGGTTGGAGATCTCGTCACATGGATGCCCCGTGTGTCTCTTTGGGATGCGTCTGGTGTCTGGGGATGATTCTCTCTACTTAGAAGATGGTTCTGGCCTCGACTGGTGTTGTCAGCTGTTTCTCTGAGGACTTGACAATTCGATAGTTCAGGACTGGAACTTTCTACAAGTCTATCTGAGTCTCCAATAACTACCTGGACTCCATTTTACATCAACTATTATAACATCGATTAACATCAACTATTATAGCTCAATTGCCTGCCACCTAACACACTGTATAATTGCAGATCATTTCCTGCTATCTGTTTCACCCAGATGAGGATGGGTTCCCTGTTGAGTCTGGTTCCTCTCAAGGTTTCTTCCTATTACCATCTCAGGGAGTTTTTCCTTGCCACTGTCGCCCGCGGCTTGCTCACCAGGGACTATCTGACCATTTTGATTCATACAAATTCACATATTATATAAGTTACAACCTTATATAATTCTTCTGATTGTGTAAAGCTGTTTTGAGACAATGTCAATTGTTAAAAGTGCTATACAAATAAAATTTAATTGAATTGAATTAGATAGGTTATTAGTAGGTGACATAGGGGTATTAGTAAGAGAGATAGGGGTATAAGTAGGTGAGATAGGGGTTTTAGTAGGTGAGATAGGGGTATTAGTAGGTGAGATAGGGGTATTAGTACATTTAAATAATTTTTACATTTACATTTAGGCATTTGGCAGACGCTCTTATCCAGAGCAACTTACATTTGTACCTCATTATACATCTGAGCAGTTGAGGGTTAAGGGCCCAACAGTGGCAACTTGGTGGTTGTGGGGTTTGAACCTGGGATCTTCCAAACCGTAGTCCAATGCCTTAACCACTGAGCTACCCCTGATATTAGTAGGTGAGATAGGGGTATTAATAGGTGAGATAGGGGATTAGTAGGTGAGATAGGGGTATTAATAGGTGAGATAGGGGATTAGTAGGTGAGATAGGGGTATTAGTGGGTGAGAGGGGTATTAGTGGGTGAGAGGGGTATTAGTAGGTGAGAGAGGGGTATTAGTAGGTGAGATAGGGGTATTAGTAGTTAACAGATTATGGGCCAAACTTGGCTGAGTGATGATGGTAGAATAATTATAAAGGTCTTGACTAAAACAACATACATGAAGAATCACAAAGGAGTTTTCATTTTCTGCAACGGAAAAGTACTGAACTAGTTACTTTAATCACAATGTAACACTGTAATGTAACTGATTATGTTTTAAAGATGGTAATTTTGTAATGTAATTAGTTATTTTAAAAAGTAATGCCCCCCATCACTGGTTACAACACACAGAAATACAATCTAACCACAAGACCTTCTAGCCACAGTCAAGTATCACATCAGAGCCATAACAGATCTATCATGATCCATAATCAAAGCTCAAGCATTACATCTCTAGTTTCAGCACCCAGGAACAAGTCTGGGGTTCTAATGTCGAAACCAAACCTCAATCAAGAATCAATGACCCTGCCTCAGAGGTCAGGTTTTAATGTAAAGAAAAAACCTCAGGAACCCCAAGTCTGGGGTTCTAATGTCGAAACCAAACCTCAATCAAGAATCAATGACCCTGCCTCAGAGGTCAGGTTTTAATGTAAAGAAAAAAACCTCAGGCTCCAGGGGAGAGAAAGACGGCAAGGACCGCTTAAATTCGGGTCCAGATGCCATACCCCGAGCACCCCCGCCGCTGAAAGCAAGTGACACCCCGCGTCTAACCACCACGACCACTAAAGGGGCCTCCGACTTACCGAGCGACCTCGGCGAGGTTATCAAAGCCCAACAGAGGGACCCTACTATTTTGAAGCTGCTCTCCAATGACCATCCGAGGAGCACACAAGACCAGAGGGTCACCTTCGAACGTCATCAGGGCGTGCTATATCGCCGGGTACCAGTAAGGCACGGAGAGAAATTTCAGCTAGTGGTCTCCCAGTCGCTAATAAAAAACTTTCTACATGGTTATCATGACAATCCACTGGGAGGACACTTGGGACAACTAAAGACCCTGCTAAGGTTATTAGATGTGGCGTGGTGGCCGACGGTGCGGAAGGACGTCTGGCATTATACGAGATCATGCAACGTTTGTCAACGTCACAAGACAACATACCCAACACTACACCGGCAAATTTTCTCCACGGAGGAGGGCAAACAAAGAGCGAACCAACTTAACTCCAGACAAGCCAGTTATCACAATACCCGGAGGAAAGCAGCGCACTTTCATCCGGGAGAACTGGTTTGGAGAAAAGCTCAACCACACTCCTCCACAGCCAAGAGAGTTTCTGCACAGCTAGTGCCCAAGTGGGAGGGACCAGCAGAAAGACAAACCAGAAAAGGACCAATGAAATACACAATGTCTTGGGGCTACCCACAAAAAGCCAACGTGTACGGGGTAGCGAATTTAAAGCACTTTTATGGACGTTCTCCTCAGACGCCGGAGGCTTGGGGGGGGTCTATGTAGCGCAGCCACATGTAGGGACATTTTAATAACAGGTAAAGGATTAAAGAGCTAATGCTGCTCGCCTGTGCCATAAATGTGCCCTAGGCAGTTTTTGTTTGTCCCCATGGACAGTGTTTGGTCTCCGGGTCAGCTCGCACGCATGCGCGATCGCAGCGTGAGGGAACCCGGAAGTGTCGTGGGTCACATGAGCCGGCATAAAGCCGGAACCGGCGAAGAAGCCGAGACGGAGAGATGAAAACAGCGCGCTGCATGACTTTTGAGGCTGAGCGACTGCTTGTGGATTATACTTCTTTAATTTCATTCAGTACCCAGCTCATTCCGTTTCTCGACCTCCCGGACATATCATCGTTTACTGGTGAGATCGAGCCATCTCTCCAACTCATCACTTTCATACACTCGGCAATATCTCAGACACTGGACTACCACACTCACTCACACACCCGCTTACATCACCCACACCTCGTTTATAGTTGTATATATATTTTGTATATATTGGTTTTGGTGCACCCTGTTTATTTATATTTTTTTGTATAATATACTTTGGCATGTTTTAATGCGATTGTTTTGTGTCGCGTCGTATGTTGTCCCGCCGCGGTTGCGCAATACCGGAAGTGTGGTTTACCAACCCATATCTAGATTCCCGAATCCGTATTAGTGTAACAAACGGTTTAATAGTAATCCAAGCTTTACAATATAGATTCAGGAACTTTATTGTCATTGTCCAGACACAATCTTAGCAATCTTAGTTGTCCTAACATAACTTTAGCAATGTAAGTGAGAAGCTGAACAGTATAACATCTAAACACAGTTAAAGATAGAAAGTAAGTAACAAAGCTATAAAAGGTAAGGGTGCAGTAAAGGTAGAATTGCAATGCGATGCTCTAGGTGATCTGCTGGGAAACCTTGGGTTCTGCCATTCATGTGGATGTTACTCTGACATGTACCACCTACTCAGACATTGCTGCAGACCAAGTTACAACCATTAATAGAGACGGCATCACTGATTGCATAGGCCTCTTTCAGCAGAATAATGCACCCTGACACACTGCACACACTGTTCATGAACAGTTTGAGGAAAATAACCAAGAGTTCAAGGTGCTGACTCGGGTTCAACTTGACCCATAAATATTTTTCCTTACATGAAATTTGATATTTTTCTTTTTATTTGAAACCCAAGAAGACGTCAAAACTAGCAATAGAAGATGCAAGAGAACCAGAGCTAAGACCATTCTAACACCCCCCCCCCCTTTGGGCTTATCTGAAGTCAGCCCAGAACAATCACTGCAGTAAAGGAGTCTTACCTCTTCTCTTCCTCCCCCTCTTTCTCTTTCCTCTCTCCCCCTGTCTCCCCCTTTCACTCTTTCTCTCTCTCTCTCTCTCTGTCGAGCTACACATGTGGTTCCTGAGCTGCCAGTGATCCAGACTCCCTCTGCCCTCCGGACCTGTCTGATCCATCCTGGTGCCCTGTTTCTGGTTGGAGGTCTCGTCGCATGGATGCCCCGTGTGTCTCTTTAGGATGCGTCTGGTGTCTGGGGATGATTCTATCTACTTAGAAGATGGTTCTGGCCTCGACTGGTGTTGTCAGCTGTTTCTCTGAGGACTTGACAATTCGATAGTTCAGGACTGGAACTTTCTACAAGTCTATCTGAGTCTCCAATAACTACTGGACTCCATTTTACATCAACTATTATAACATCAATTAACATCAACTATTATAGCTGAACTTAACACTGTATAAATGCAGATTTCCTGCTATCTGTTTCACCCAGATGAGGATGGGTTCCCTGTCGAGTCTGGTTCCTCTCAAGGTTTCTTCCTATTACCATCTCAGGGAGTTTTTCCTTGCCACTGTCGCCCTCGGGCTTGCTCACCAGGGACTATCTGAACATTTTGATTCATACACATTCACATTCCACACAAACTTAAATAGTTCTTTTGATTGTGTAAAGCTGTTTTGAGACAATGTCAATTGTTAAAAGCGCTATACAAATAAAACTGAATTGAATTGAATTGAATTAAAGGAGAAAATTATCTCTGCGTGGAACAACATCAGTTCTTATACATGAAGAAATGGTTAACATTCAGCGTAAACACAAATGCCTTGAAGCCAGAGACATGAATATGAGCATTTGTTTTTGCATTTACATAGTTGGTACTAGCAAATCACAGATTACTGTGAACTCATGCAGGTGAGAGGGGGTGGATAGTGCTTTCCTTGATGTGTGTTTCACTGCCCCTAATAGTGCAGTTTGAAAAAATGTGATCGGCTAGCATCACATGTCTCAGAGGGAGCACATCGCAGCCTTCAGCTGGTAACTGTCACCTGAATAAGGACAAGTCTTTTAGATGAGTGGGAAATAATCTGACTAAATTAGGGGGGGAACATCAGGGGAAAAAACATCAGTCAGGAAAATAACTACTTTTTAGTCAGACACTAATTTCCTATCTGCTCTCTAAACACTGTCATGTTTTACACTATTCCACAGGTAATTTTACTTTATTTATTTATTTATTTACTGCTTTATTTTTAACCCAGACTTGATGTTTTTCCCAGCAGCACTTCTGTCTCTTTAGGCATCTCTGTGGAAATGAGAGTGTGTTAATGAGCTGATGAGTTCAAGCGGCTGTGTGTGACGATGGTGTTAGTAAAACACATCCTTAAATCAAAGTGATTTAACAAGTTTTACATGGATTTTTATTTATAATGATATTATATGAATATATAAATGAAAATAGGTGGAACTTGCCTGATTTTTAAGGAGTAAGGACAGTTTGTGGATTTAATCTAAAATTGATATTTAATCTAATTGTATTCTAATAGGGTGGCATGGTGGTGTAGTGGTTAGCACTGTCGCCTTGCACCTCCAGGGTCTGGGTTCGATTCCCATCTCTGTGTGCATGGAGTTTGCATTTTCTCCCCGTGCTTGGTGGGTTTCCTCCGGCTACTCTGGTTTCATCCCACAGTCCAAAGACATGTTCAAGTTCAAGTAGGCTTTACTGTCACTTCAACCATATACAACAGTTAGTACACAGTGAAACGAAACAACGTTCCTCCAGGACCAAGGTGCTACATGCAACATAAATTTACAACATAGATTACCAGAAAACACTAAACTAGCTAATTAAGAGGCCTAGTTAGCTGGCTAGCAGAGACGAGACAGACTGACCTAACATAAATTACAACATAAATTAACAAAAACTAACTATCTAACTAAGACTTTTTATCTACAGGGCTTTTTTTTTTTAACAGACAGCAGACAAAGTGCACGTGCAAATGTGCAAACAAAAGCAACAAAGTGGCAGTGCGACAAAAACACAACGTAACATAATAATAAGGTTTTGTGGTGATGAGTTGAGGTAGTGGAGAAACAGTAAACATTCCTTAGTGTAGCAGCAAACATTAGGAAGTACAGAAGTTAGTGCAAAAAGTCCAGTAATAATATTGTGCAAAAGAGCATTTATAGGTTGGTGTGTATGATAGCTTGGTGGTGTAGGTCAGTGTGTTTGCGCTTGTGTTGATTAGTCAGTCCAGTCTCAATGTTTTGAGGTAGTTGAGTTAAGCTGAGTGATAATGTTTGTTTGTGTGTGTGTTTATCAGTCCAGTCCCTTTTTGTTGAGGAGACGGATGGCTTGTGGAAAAAAGCTGTTGCACAGTCTGGATGTGTGTGCCCGAATGCTTCGGTACCTTTTACCAGATGGCAGGAGGGTGAAGTGTGTGTGAGAGGGGTGTGTCTGATCAGCCACAATGCTGGTGGCTTTGCGGATGCAGCGTGTGGTGTAGATGTCCTCAATAGAGGGGAGAGAGACCCCAATGATCTTCTCTGCTGTTCTCGCTATCCGCTGTAGGGTCTTGCGGTCCGATATGGCACAATTCCCAAGCCAGACAGTGATGCAGCCGCTCAGGATGCTCTCTATAGTTCCGCTATAGAAGGTGGTCAGGATCGGTGGTGGAAGCTGGGCCTTTCTCAGTCTTCTCAGAAAGAAGAGACGCTGTTGAGCTTTCCTGTGCAGGGAGCTGGTGTTGAGGGACCAGCTGAGGTCCTTCTCCAGGTGGACGCCCAGGAATTTGGTGCTGTCGTCGATCTCCACTGAGGAGCTGTTGATGCTCAACGGAGAATGGTCGCCTCGTGTCCTCCTAAAGTCAACAACCATCTCCTTTGTTTCGTCAACATTCAGAGACAGGATGTTGTCTTTACACCAGTCCGTTAGCCTCTGCACTTCCTCTCTGTACGCTGACTCGTCGTTCTTACTAACGAGACCCACCACGGTCGTGTCATCAGCGAACTTAATGATGTGATTTGAACTGTGTGTTGCTACACAGTCATGAGTCAGCAGTGTGAACAGCAGGGGACTAAGCACACAGCCTTGTGGGGCCCCAGTGCTCAGTGTGGTGGTGCTGGAGGTGCAGTTCCCGATCCGTACTGACTGAGGTCTTCCGGTCAGAAAGCCCAGGATCCAGTTGCAGAGGGAGGTGTTCAGGCCCAACAGGCTCAGCTTTCCGATCAGTTGTTGGGGGATGATCGTGTTGAATGCTGAGCTGAAATCTATGTACAGCATTCATACGTATGTGTCCTTCTTGTCCAAGTGTGTGAGGGTAAGATGGAGTGCAGTGGAGATGGCGTCGTCCGTTGAGCGGTTAGGACGGTACACAAATTGCAGTGGGTCCAGTGAGGGGGGCAGCAGGGTCTTGATGTGGCTCATGTGTTAAGCACTTCGTGATGGTGGGTGCAAGTGCAACAGGACGGTAGTCAATGAGACAGGACACAGAAGACTTCTTGGGCACAGGTACGATGGTGGTGGCCTTGAAGCACGTGGGAACAACGGCGCTGCTCAGAGAGATGTTGAAGATGTCGGTGAGAACATCTGTCACCTGTTCTGCACATTCTCTGAGCACCCTGCCTGGGATATTGACTGGTCCAACAGCTTTATGTGGGTTGACTCTGCGTAGAGTTTTCTTCACCTCAGCTGTAGTGAGACACAGCACCTGGTCGTTCGGAGGAGGGGTGGTCTTCCTTGCCGCCACGTCATTCTGCCTGTCGAACCGAGCGTAGAAGTTGTTCAGCGCATCTGGGAGGGAGCCGTCACTGTCACAGGCAGGTGATGTCGTCCTGTAGTGTGTGATGGCTTGTAGGCCCTGCCACATGCGCCGTGTGCCGCCGCTGTCTATGAAGTGATTGTGGATTCTCTGGGCGTGTGCGCACTTCGCCTCTCTAATGGCCCGAGAAAGTTTGGCCCTTGCTCTTCTAAGCGCCACCTTGTCTCCCGCTTTGAAGGCAGCGTCTCGGGTCCTCAAAAGTGCACGCACTTCCGCAGTAATCCACGATTTCTGGTTGGGTCGTGATGTAGCGCGGCCACATAAAGGGGCGGTTAAACTGCAGGGGAAAAAGGAAGGAGCTAATGTTGCTCACCTGCACCAACAAACTGACCCCTTTCGGTTCTTTTCGTCCCCATGGCAACGGTGCCTTGGTTCCGGGGTTAAGCTCTCGCGCGCATGCGCAGCTGTGCCGCGAGGGAACCCTGATGACCTATCAGGTCACGTGTGCCGGTATAAAGCCGGAACCGGCATGACGGTCGTGACGGAGAGATGAAGCAAGCAGCGCTGTGTTTGGAGAGAGAGAGCGAGCTAGTTAGCTATTGGATTATTCTTTTCCTGGACGGCAACTATACCCCTCTCATTCCGTTTCTCGAGCTCCTGGACTTACCATCTTTTACCGGTGAGATCGAGCCATCTCCCCATTTCATCATTCCATACATTTACCATAACACGGACTTGGACATTCATACATACGCACACACACACTCGCACACACTACTGACATTGTACATATTTGTTTATATTTTGTATATATAGTTTTTTCGTTGCACTTCATTTGTTTGTTTGTCTTTTGTACATAATACACTTGGGTTTGGTATTGGAATCTGTTGTTGTGTCCGTCTTTCCTTGCTCCGCGAAGGTTGCGCAATACCGGAAGTAAGTGTGATTAACCCGTTTTTAGATCTTAGACCCCGATTTAGTGTAATTAGCTCAAATAATAATTCTGAGCGTTACAGTGAGATGATGCTCTTGGAGACAGTGACATCATCGGAGCGCTTGTTGATATAGCTGGTCATTGATGACGTGTACTCCTCCAAGTCAGTGTAGTCGCCGTAAGTTGCAGCCTCCCTAAACATGTTCCAGTCAGTGCTCTCGAAACTGAAAGAGCAGAGATGGCTCCTGCTGGCCAGGTTTTCACCTGCTTCAGAACCGGTCTTGAACGCCTGACGAGTGGTCTGTATGCTGGAATTAGCATAACAGAGATGTGGTCTGAGTAGCCGAGGTGGGGGCGGGGCTCTGCCCGATATGCGCAGGGGATGTTTGTGTAAACAAGATCCAGCGTGTTTTCCCCTCTCGTTGCAAAGTCCACATATTGATGGAATCTAGGAAGCACTGACTTGAGATTTGCATGGTTGAAATCGCCAGCAACAATAAACAGTCCATCTGGGTGTGTATTTTGCAGTTCACTGATCTTTGTATACAGTTCCCATAGCGCTTCCTTAGCATTAGCGCTAGGTGGAATGTACACTCCGATAATGAAAACAGTGGTGAATTCCCGTGGTAAATAAAAAGGTCTGCATCTAACAGTCACAAACTCTTCCAGCGATGAACAATAACTAGAAACAAGCACAGAGTTCTTGCACCATTTCGCGTTGATGTAAACACACAAGCCGCCACCGCACAGAGCTGCATTTCTGTCGGTGCGAAACGAGGCTAGCCCGTCTAGCTGAATAGCGGCGTCCAGTACTCTGTCGCCAAGCCATGTCTCCGTGAAAACAAAGACACAGCAGTCTCTAACCTCACGCTGTGTAGCCTGCTGGAGTCGGATGTAATCCAGTTTATTATCCAGGGAGCAGACGTTGGATAAGATGATGGACGGGAGAGCTGGCCGGCTAGGGTTTGTTTTTAGCCTAGCACAGACTCCCGCCCGCTTGCTGCACTTCCGCTTCCTCACGCACCGCTTCCGATGTCGCCTCCTCCGGCCGCCGGCATCAGGCAACGCCGAGGCTTCGAGGCCTGGTTCGCGGAGCAAGCTGAGTGCGCGTAGCGTTTCCCGCAGCCCATCTTGGATGTCGTTAACCGGGTAATTTAGGTTGAAAAGTATCTGGCTGTTGTATGTTGTGACGATATCCATACATAGAGTAAAATAAACATGTTTCACACAAAATGTAAACAACGTAGCACCATTTTGGCTCCGGAGCGGCCGCTGCGTGCTACTGCCGCGCCGCCATTTTTGTAGACCTTATGTACAGTAGGTAAGGTTAATTGTCGTTCCCAACTTGCCTGTAGTGTGTGAATGAGTGTATGTGAATGTGCGATGGATTGGAACCCCGTCCAGGGTGTACCCTGCCTCATGCCCTAAGCCTCCTGGTCCCCTCTACCCTGCATACAGGATAAAGCGGTATAGAAGATGAATGAGTGTATTCTAATACTACATATTTGATTGTCTGCATGACTGTTATTTTACAGGAATCAGTCAAATAAGTCTAAATTTGTCTTTTTCCAGGAGAAAGATGGTGAGTAATTTTGTTGTAAAAATGAACACTTAATCTTTTATGTAATTGTGGTGTAATTAGTAAGAAAAACAGACTTTGAGAATCTCACCCCTCGTGGGAGCTACACCTCATCACACACTGTTACAATAAATACTTTAATCAGCACAGTATCTGTTCTAAGAGAGAAGTGTTCCAAGTCATCCAAGTCTTCCTCAAAATGGGGTCAACACCTCGTCACACCCCAGGACGTGCCCAGTGGTGGTGCTATCCTGTCACAGTTTACCCCACATTGGCTTTAGGTGACTTAGCCACAAATAGCACTAGGGCATGTTACATCATGGCCCAACCTGGCTTGGTAACTAATGAACTTGCTGGAGGTTCTGGTGTAAACGATGATTGTGAGAAAGATCAATGACACAATATGAGCCAGTGTTCACACCTGCTTTTGATCAGGTCAAAGGGTATGTCAAACATGTCTAACAGAATTGAATACATGTGGAGCCATTTTGCTTTGTGTGGTAGACAGAATCTTTATCCGACCGACCTACCTACCCACCCCACCCATTCTACCTACCCTACCCAGGTTAACCTATCCATGCTCCTTTAACCAGCCTACCTCATTCCACCTTCCCCTCCAAGCTCTTCCCCACCCAGATACACTGTATCAATAGACACCGCCAACCTACTCCATCATGACCTCACCTAGGCCAGACCCACTTAGGCCACTTCTCCCACCACCACCAGAGTCCATTAAGTCCACTGTATTTATATCAACCACTAAAGAACTCATTGTCAATTAACCCAGTTGAAGATGCTGGATGTATTCAAGCAAATGGGCTGTGACATTCAAGCCATGATTGGCTATATTAAGTGCTATGAAACCATTTCCCACATCTTTATACCACAGAACAGGTTGGTTCCATTTGTCTTTCAGCGGAAATTAAGACTTAGGATAGGTTTTTCCAGTTCAGTTTTGATTAGTCTGTGTCCAGGGTAGACTCAGCTTCCTGTTGTAGCCAAATTCTTTCCTATTCAATTGATTCTTGGATGCTTTTCTACTTACCACACCATTGCAGAGTGGCTATCTGAGTAACTGTAGCCTTTCTGAGATACAGCATAATCCTTTACTTACATTTTAACATTAGCATTTGCATATTCATATATGTGTTTTGTTGTGGCTTTTGGTGCAATCAGCTGTCACAAGGTCATTAAGTTTGGATTTAAGGCAAGTAGAGGTCACTTTCCTATTAAAAGAATATTTATAATTTGGTTTGGGGCAATTAGAGGTCACAGAGATAATTATATTCATATTTGGGGTGATTAAAATTGATGTACAGTATATATTATTTTAGGCTTTTGGGATTAGCAGTAAGGAGAGTATTTATGTTGATGTTTGAGGTTTAACATTATGTAACACATAATGCTTTCCACCTGTGCCTTGTTATCAAGTTCATTTATTGATGTCTTTTTGTGCTGGCAGGAGAGAGAGAGAGCCAAGCAAAGCAGCATAGACCCGAGAGAGTGTGTGGGTGTGTGCATGCGTGCGTGCAGCCACTGCCTCGCTAAAAAAAATCAAAATAAAAAGTTAAGAAAATAAGAAATAATATTCACTACCAAGACTCAAAGCCTGCTTCTGCTCCTTCAGTCCTCTAACCTGTTAGACTGGTGTCAAAACCTGGGATTAAATCAAGCCATGTCAAGCCTTTATTGTCACATAAACATTACTATTAAAAAGTTAGAGTGCAGGGACAGCACCCCCAGAGCAGACAGGGTTAAGGTCCATGCTCAAGGGCCCAACAGCTGCAACTCTCTTCCAAGCCCTGCTCCAGGTGCAGGATAGTGTTGCTCCAGACACAGAAACTGTGGCTAGTGAAGTGTCACTGTTAAAGATGTGGCCAGGTGGAACACAGTGCCAATGTCTTCAGCAGTGCAAAAAAATTTTTTAATTGTCTGTACAGTTTGCAACAAAAAGGCAGACTGTTTTACTGCAGAATGTATAAACTGTGAAAGTGTGCAACAACTTGTGTAAATGTCTACACAAGTGTGTAAAAAGTCTTGCACACTCCTATCTTCCCCATCCCTCTTCTCCTTCCTCTTTCCCTGTCCCTACGGCATGCCAATAGGGGCTCATTGTCCAAACCAAGCTCAGTGAACCCGTGTTTTGTCCTTTCCTCTCCCTTCATGTTCATCAATATTTTCTCCTATTGATTTAGTTCCTCCAATAACCCCCATCTCTCTCTCTCTCTCCACAGCTGGAACATTCAGTGATTTCCCAGGATGAGTGTGCCTATAGGGAAACAAGGACATTTCTTGGGTTCTCGACATCCAGATCCAGTCAAGCACAAATCTACCATGTGACAGTGAGTACAAAAGGAGGTACAGGCCTTGGTAGACTTGGGTCGAAATTAATTGAGTAAAGCTTGATTTAATGGAGGTCTTTGTAGAATCCAGAAATGAAGGTAGAAGGAGGGTACTGTACTTGTAGATATGTAGCGTGGCCACATAAAAGGGCATTTCTAAAGAGGGTGTTTTTCTTATTGTTCTATATTTCTTCATATATTTTCTTATATTGTGTATTTTGTACTCTACAGTTACAGTGGAACGTCGGATTACGAGAATTATTCGTTCCGGAATTTGGGTCGTATTCCAACACACTCGTAAACCAAATAAAATTTTCCCATTGGAAATAATGGAAACTCAAATTATTTGTTCTACAGCCCAAAAAAATAAATACATAAAAATAATTAACACAAAATATTAAGTAAAAATAAAACAAATTAACCTGCACTTTACCTTTAAAAAAAACATACAAATAAATCCCGACAGATAAGTGTTTCCATTTGTGCACGCAGGCGCTGTGTGTGTGTAATGTGCGTGCAGACACACACACACACACACACACACACACATTAACGGAGAGAACGTTTTTAAAACCGTTTAAAAATTAGCAAGAAACATCGCTAGTCACACTCGCGTGAGCGCATACTAACGGAATCACTGCAAACAAACACACACAAACTCTTCTCTGTCGCGATTGTTTTCAAATGTGAGGAGCCTTTTTGTTGTTGTTTTACTTTACAGCAGTTTGTGTGAATTCACCCAGCAGGCTAGACGATTACCTACAATTCTGCAGCGCAAGAGAGAGAAAAACCATTGGCTCAGTTGTGATCACGTGACGCTTGGCGTCTAAACAAGAAGCACATGCGTGATACATGATACTCGGTGCTCGTAAAGCAAGACAATGCTCGTTTTTCAAGTCAAAATTTATTAAAAATCTTTGCTCGTCTTGCGGAACACTCGTAAACCGCGTTACTCATAATCTGAGGTTCCACTGTATTTTATTTAAGTTTTATATTTAATTTTATTCTTTCTTAGTTAAATTTACCTTCTATTTCTATTTTTCATATTTATTTCCTATTCCTACTCTTTTGTTTTAAGGTCACTAGCAGTTGTCTAAGCATTTCACTTGAAATATAGAAAAACTTAGCTATACAATATAGTAATTGAAATATAGAAAACTATAGAAAAACCTTAGAGTTTGCATGAATGTGTAGGTGTGTGTATGACCATAATGTGCAAAAATGAAATGAAATAAAAATGTCCAGGGTGTGTGAGAAGGTGCCTTAATGTGGGTGCGTGTAAATGTATATGAGTGTGCCGATTGTGCATTCATCGCCAATGTTCATAATCAATAAATATGCAATGTAATACTATGTGCAGATGGTTAATCCTGTGTGTTGTTCTGATTGAGAGACCTTATCGCCTGCGGGAAGAAGCTCCTCCTCAGTCTCTCTGTGTTGGCCATCAGGGTGTGGAATCGCTTTCCTGACCGCAACAGACAGAATAGTCCATTGTTGGGGTGGCTGAGTTCCTTCATGATCTTCCTGGCTTGCTGTAGGTAGAGTGCAGGTCAGGGAGCTCGGTGTGGATGATGCGCTCAGCTGATCGCACCACCCTCTGTAGAGCTCGTCTGTTCTGCATGGTGCTGTACCCAAACCAGGTCGTGATATTTTCCGTCAGGATGCTCTCTATAGTGAAGGAGTAAAAGTTCCTGAGCAATTTAGAGGGTAGTCTGAAGTCTCTCAAGCGTCTGAGGTGGAAGAGACGCTGCCGGGTCTTTTTCACCACGGCATTGATATTCCAGGAGACTCATGGACATGTGGAGACAAGACATGTAGAATTGGATAAGATGCTAAACTGTCTCACGGCTCTGTTTAATTGGCTGTGGTGTGCGGCATGCTACAGACATCAGCTGGTTCCACTGACTACTCCAAACATTCCATTGCACCCACTACCACTTATCAAGGGCTATTTCGAAAGAATTGGCATGTATCATCTATTAGATCAGACTGCATGAGTAGACTGTGATATCCAGAAGCAGTTCTATACACCATTTCTTTGTGCACTGCTGCAGAAGCACACTTCCACATTAACTCCTGAGTTATAATCCAGAAATAGAACGATCAAGGCACTATCTTTGTGTCATGCACACTACACAAACTATACAGAATGTTGGAGATTAAATCGCTTTAGACTAGCGTTTACCACCCAACAAATGGACGGGCCAGTTAAATGATTTAACGGTTCACTGAAAAACAAGATTCATAAGTTTATTCATGTGATAATCAGAACTTGGATAAGTATCAAGAGCCGCTGTTGTTTTCAGTATGAGATATCCTGCAAGCCTCCATGTGATTTTACCTGGTTGAATTAATGTAAAGCACAAGACTCATTGCATCCTAGACATTATTATATAAAATTGGGAAAAGGGACCTTCTAACGAACTTCTATGAAATTCAAAACATTCTTGAATCGACACCCTATCGACAATTAACCAGGTGGAATTGTAGTCTCAAGGACAACAATCCTGGCTGTGTAACATGGGCACTTGGCTCTAAATTATTCCCCAGCTAATTGGAGAAGGCAAATCTGATGTTAGAGGAGCAGATAGATGTAATACACTTTAAATTTACGATCTCAATCTCCTTAAACCACAGAGTGAGGTGTTGACTGTGTTTCTGGCAATGGTAATTCCCAAAACGGTGGAGCTGGGACTGGAGGTAGTCTAAAAAGTGCAGCCCAATTCAACCTGGTTTCCTGTGGAGAGAGTCTTTCACAATCACAGAGAATACAGGGCACATTAATCTCATAGAGCACCACACTGAGACTCCTCCAGGTGTGGCTGTTTGCTGCCGACAGTGTATATTTTCCCCAAAAAAGAATAATGTGGTTCAGGGCAATGCTTGACATGGGTGTGATCAAAGAATTCCTCAAAGATTGGAGCAGCCCAGTGGTCTTGGTGACCACTGACATGCCTGTCCAGTTCTGAGAGCAATGTAGTCCTTATATTTGAGCATACTCAATACTCAAACAGACCTCATTAAAAGGGCAACCAGACACAGTAGTGCAAATGGGCTTTTAACCAGGTACTGTAAATGCAGTTTTGTGTTTGTCTCTCTTTTATTCTGCTGGGAGACACTTTGTGGAGGAAAAGAGTGTCCAGTGTCTGTGAGAGAGACCAATCGAAAAAGAATGTCTGGCCATCAAATGGGAGGCCCCTTACTCTCCTCTACCATTTATTGGGAGCCCTTTCAATCTCTGTTTGGATCAAATCCTGCTTCAGTGGCTGCACTGCATGAAGGATGCCAGTGTGTTGATCACTTGTTAGATAGTATCTGGTTTTATCCACCAGAACATTAGGTTTCAATATCAACAACAAAGACTTAAGTGTCAGAATCTACCACTGAAAACCAAGCCTGGAATTTCAATATCAAAACCTGACCATCTGTGCTGAAATAAACATTCAGGTTTTAGGGCAAGAGCCAACATTCCAGAACCAGAATTGAGCATTGTATGATTTGTTTTATCCAAGATTAAAAGCATTGGCTGACCTACAGAACCCGGCTTCAGAACTTAGATCCAAGTCTCATGTCAGTGTTGGCGTATAGTAAACACAACGCTCTGTGCTGGACATCAGATAGACAGATCATCATGGTCAGTCATTGATAAGTGGATTTGTGGTCAATAGGAGAACCACAGCCGCTGCTGATCGATAAACTGGAATAGCTGGATTTATCTGGGTGACACTCTAATGATATCAGGAGGACACTGTGACCTTTAACCCCACTGATCCATCTTCAGTACTTTATATCTGTTGTTAATTACAGCAAATATTCACAACATTCAACATTGCTGTGAAATTCTGCACTCTGATTGAAGGTATTGATTATTTCTCTATAAAAGCAGCTCTGACAGTTGTGCAGGTTTATATTAATCCACTCGCTCTGATGTGTTATTGTTTCCATAGTAACACTTCATTCATGGGGACATGTTCAGCATATGCTCCATAAACACAGTTTTAAAATAAATTTAGTGGTTAAAGTGGTAAGGTGATGCCTGTGTAAGATGTCAGTGTAAGGAGTCTCCAGTATCAGCGCTGTGAAAAAGTCAGAGGTAATGTAAGCAACAACAATCACTGAGCTTTAAATGGACGCACCCTGAAGCAGCTGCCCCGAGGGACACGAGTCGGCATCAGGAACAGGCTGAGCGTGCATACACACCACATGTCCCTTACTAGCTTCCTGCTAGCCAACGTCTACGGGTGGGAAACAAACTCGATGTCCTCAGGGCTAGTGTTATGTTCCAGAGGGACATTCAGGACTGCAATATCCTCTTAGTGGATCCTAGAGTTCTTTTTGGTTCATACTATCAATTACATCAATGCGTTTTGGGTTGATTTATGAGGAAACTGGTGAATACCGTCCAGAAGACTACTATCAGAACATTTCCAAATCAGAAGTCATGGGTGGATAAAACCGTGATGCTCTGAAATCTTGCACCACTGCCTACAACAAGGAAGATGAAGCAGTGCTACAGGAGGAAATTTGAATCACAGCTCCAGCAAAATAACTCTAGGAGTCGGTGGCAAAGACTAAGGATGATAACATACTATAAAGCACCTACATCTGGAGGGACAAACATCAACAGGTCTCTGGCTGAAGCTGAACTATTTCTGTGCTCCCTTTGAGGCTGCAGATAACAGTGCTAATGACACTAACAATGCTACCAGTGCTAGCGGTGCTAATGGCAGCAGACAGAAGAAGAATGCCAACAAGGAAAATGTTTGCAATTTTGTAACACACACTTTGCAAAACTGTAGGCACAATTCACTGCACAACACTCTTTTTCTAGAACTTTAAACACAACTCACTCCTTTACTCTCAATTACCAAATTTCCAACACACTCCTAGCAAGGTTGTACACATATATGGCTATCATTAACACTATTTTGCCAACTGTCTGGCACACTTTCACATGTGAAAACATGTGTTTAAGATAATTAGTTCACTTTGCAATCAGCCTAAGCACTATAAATAAGCCACAGGTAAGCTGTCTATGTGGAGTACAATGGAAGGAGCAGTAAGAGTGAGAAGAGTGAGAATCAGAGGAGGGTGAGGAGGCTGAGGAAGAGGACGTGGAGGTGAAGAAGTTAGAGGAAGTGGAGGTGAAGAAATGAGAGGGTTAGAGGAAGTTAGAGGAAGAGGACAAGGAGGAGCAAGAAGAGGACGAGGAGGGGAAAGAGGAAAGGTAAGGAGAGTAAGAAATAGAATAACTGATGACATCAGAGCTACAATAGTGGACCATGTCATCAACCATGGGATGACCCTGAGGGAAGCTGGCCAACGGGTTCAATGTCCAATCATTAGGACATTTCGAAATGAGAATCAGTAAGTACTTTGTAGCACTGCCATACTCTAATGAGAAACACAACAGTACCGTACATGCAAAAATACTGAAATTGTGACTTTACAGAATTGCTAGACGCCCAGATGTTGGGGGCAGAGGAAGAATGTTCACTCCAGAGCAAGAGACCCATACAGTATAGTGAACATGATGATTGCCAATAATGCAATAAGATGAAATACAGCAGCGCATAATTGATAATTACACCATCTTACAAAATATACACAGTGCAAGCATTTCTGCACCAAGTCTGCACTGAATAAGAATGAAGGACATTTACAGAGTTCCTTTCGAGAGAAACACAGAACGTGTAAAGCAACTGCGATATGACTATGTGCAGGTAAGCTATAGTGTCATTGGTTCTGAATCTGGAAGTGCGTACTGTAGTGCTGTGCATGGGCCTGATGTGTTGCATTTGTTTTGTCTTGTCCAGAGAGTGATGGAACTAGAAGCAGATGCCATGGGACATGAGCTACTTTTTGTAGATGAGGCCGGTTTTAACCTCAGTAAAACCAGGAGACGTGGCAGGAACATTATTGGATACCGTGCCATCATCAATGTCCCAGGACAATGTGGTGGTAACATAACCATGTGTGCAGCTATAAGCCAAAATGGTGTTGTTCACCATCATGCAACCATAGTCCCATACAACACTGCACACCTTACTGAGTTCCTGGACACCTTACATGACATGCTCACTGTTCAGAGACCAGAGCATACCCGATATGTCATCATATGGAACAATGTTAGTTTCCATAGGGCTGCTTTTGTCCGCAACTGGTTTACAGACCACCCATCCTTCATGGCACTCAACCTCCCTCCATACTCTCCATTCTTAAATCCCATCGAGGAGTTCTTCTCTGCCTGGCGCTGGAAAGTGTACGACCATCATCCTCATCAACAGGTAGCCCTTTTACAGGCAATGGAGGTGGCATGTGGAGATATTGACCAGGCATCATGTCAGACCTGGATACGGCATTCAAGGAGATATTTTCCCCGGTGCCTTGGACTGGAGGATATCGCATGCGATGTGGACAAAATTTTGTGGCCGGACCCAGAAAGACAACATGATGTAGGCTGATTGTCTTTTTTTTCCCCTTTTTTTTTTGTGAAATTACTATTTTGTGTTCTGACTTTGTCTTGGTTTTGATGAGTGTGAATAAACACCAATACTTGAAGTTTGGATCCTTGTATGTTTACATGACACTATGACAAAAGTATGACGTCAAATTGTCATCTGTACACAGAGAAAGCAAAAGCCAGATGTGTTTTGTATTCAGACCATCAGTGTGCAGTTGGCGCCTTAATCGATCAACTGATGATGCCATCTCACACCTACACAGAACACTAACTCTGAATAAAATCTGAAGAATAGGGAGGGGAATTATGTTAAAATGCTGTTTGTTGACTATAGTTCAGCTTTTAATACTATCATGCCCTCCACACCCACCATCAAGCTGGAGAACCTGGGACTCTCTGTGTCGGATTTCCAATTTCCTGACTGACAGACCACAGGCTGTACAGTTGAGCAGACATGAGACCTGGTAGTCCTAAGCCTACTTCACCCTCAGTTCTGGAGTTTGTTCTGAACCACCTGCTGTACTTTCTGTACATTTGCATTTGGCTGACGCTCTTATCCAGAGCGACTTACATTTTTATCTGTAAAAATGAGGGTCTGAGCAGTTGAGGGTTAAGAGCTCAAGAGCCCAACAATGGCAACTTGGTGGTTGTGGGGTTTGAACCTGGGATCTTCCGAACCGTAGTCCAATGCCTTAACCACTGAGCTACACCTGACCCAGTAGTCTGTACATGTACAACTGCATGGCCACTAACAACTACACAACCATCATCAAGTTTGCTGATGACATCATTGTGGTCGGCCTGATCAGTGACATCAACAAGAAGGCCTACCCGGAGGAGATAAAAAAAAAATTGGAGAACTAATGTCAGAGGAACAACTTATTCCTGAACATCAGCATGAAAAAGCAGTTGACATGGACTTCAGCAAAAAATAGGAGAGGAACTACCAGGTCCCTGTCATTAATGAGATCCCAGTGGAGAGAGTGGACAGTTTCCGGCACCTTGGTGTTCACATCATGGAGGACCTGTCATGGTCGTGTCACATTAAGACTATAGTGAAAAAGGCCCGGCAGAGTCTCAACCACCGTAGGCACCTGAGAGACTTTAGACTGCCATCCAAGGTGCTTAGGAACTTTTACTCCTGAGAGCATCCTGATGGGAAACATCACAACCTGGCTTGTGATAGACTGTCCTCTCTCTTGCGGTCAGGAAAGCGCTACTGCTCACTGAAAGGCCAACACAGAGAGACTGAGGAGGAGCTTCCTCCCGCAGGAGATTGGGGTCCTCAACCAGAACAGCACAAAGATCTAAACTGATCAGACTTGTTTTTGTTTCACACACACACACACACACACACACACACACACACACACACACACACACACACACACACACTCTACGTTCCTGCCACACACCAAGGTCAAGATGTAGCACATTATTTGGCACGTTGCACTGCTCACATGTTGTTTGTTGTTGCTTATTTATGCATAAAATGAAGACTAAGTTGCACGTTGGAACACAGACAATAACATTGTTACTGACACACACATATCATTTTATTTCACACTTCAGGTTTAAATCATGCTGCTGCTGTTATACCAACACACTATATACTCTATATTGTTATATTTTATACCCCTCAATTTACAGTTGCACTTTGCACATTCTGTAAAACCTGTGGAATATATACATTCTATTTCATTTTGCTGTAACTTTGTATCCAGTACATTATATACCAACCTATTTATTTATTTATTTATTTGACTTTGATGCTATTCTTATTGTGAGTTCTTTAGTTTAAATGTGTTCTCCATGGCAGTTTGTTTGTGTTGTGGTGGAATCCTTCTATTCTTTATCATTTTTCGGACATGGAACGTTGTCTAAGCATCTCACTGCTTATCATATGATGTATAGTTGTATATATGATAAATACAATATAAATATGATGATGGTGATAATCAAAATGATGGAAATAATGAAGATGATAAAGATGATGGTAAGGATGATTGTGAGGATGATGAAGATGGTGATGATGAATATAATAAAGATGATGATGACGATGATGTTTTGGGGATTATTATAATCTAACTTCTGGATTACTGGTGGAAGTGAGTTGAGAAGAATGAAGTGCAATAATGGGACATGACTCACATCTCACACTGCAGCCCACACTGCTGCTTCAGGAAACCATTAGCATATGAACAGAGTGAGAACCAGGCACTGCTGATTTATTTACGTGTGTGTGTGTGTGTGTGTGT
>CM060115.1:16839190-16854190 GCA_030522415.1 Channallabes apus | reverse complement strand
TGTTTACTCTCTCGCTCTCGGGGTTAATAAGATAAAACTCAGACTTTGTCATGAAGAAAGTGTAAACTGCTCTGTCCTGAAGCTCTGGGAAAACGTACAGTTCAAGCTTTTGACTGTTGAGGCACTAACACTGGAGACTCCTTCTGTGAAGAATAGATGAACCCAGCCTTAAGGGTCATTCTGCAGGACATTTTATAGCTTTAATAACCTTTAACCAGAACTCTAATGTCGAGTGCCTGGTCTTTCCTCCTGAACTTTTCAAACAGGATGAAGTCTGTCTACAGAGTAATACACACCGGTTCTCCTGCTAGGATCTTACACAGATACACACACTGCAGTCAGGAGAAAATGTGATGTCCTCATATCATCCCAGTTTGGTTCGTTATTTCTCTCTCTCTCTCTTCCACAGTTCCTCCTCACCATCGTCCTCATCCTAAACATAAAAAAGTTGTCAGTATAAAACTTTGCAGTAATTGTAGCCCTGAGGTTAAACGATGTGGTTTAATCAGAAGCGAAACACGCTGAAGTGGAATGAAATCTTCTTATTAATATTCTTCAAATCTTGACGACACGCGTTCATTACGTGCCACTGCTCGGGATTATTACAGTTTCTCAGTGACAGTGATTAAACACGTTCCTGCAGTGACTCGGATGAGAAGCTGAACGTTTCCAGAACCCCATCGTTCTTCTGCGCAGGGCTGAGCTGAAGTCTCGGAAGCTGCGTCTGAGCAGAACCAGATGAGATCACCGGAGTGTCTTTGTGGAAGTTTAGAAGAAAGGAAGATGTTGAAGACAACGTGACACTTGGGCTCCTGTCTCTTCCACAGGACGGGGTGATGGGAACGAGAATAACGTCAACGTTTGCGGATTTTATTCCCACACATGTGCATCTGTCAGTCATTACAGATTCTTAGGCTGATTTGCTCAGCTGTTCTGGGGCTAGTGTGGAAAGAAGGCAGAGGTGTGCAGAGAGAGAAAGGGAAATATGAAAGGGTAGAAGTGAAGAGGTTAAAATAGACATTATGACTGATGAAGAGAGAGAGGTAGCTGATATGGTGGAGTGGAGAAAGCTGTCTGCCCGGCAGGAGGAGAAGAGGAAGGCCCAAGAGGAGGACATGCAGGAGGTCGGAGTGACAAGGGAAGATGTGGAAGACAGACTTAGAGGGAGACAAATGGTCCGCTGTGGCGACCCCTAACGGGAGCGGCCGAAAGAGGAAGGAGCAGAAGGTGCCCTTAAACCATGGAACTTCTCAAACTATCCAAGGTCACACACTAACCAGGTAAAAGGTGTCCTTAGCCCTGAACGTGTGATATTTAAGCCACCAGAACATTGATGAATAAAAAAGAATTATATGTGTTATTAATGCCTTTATATAGAATTATTGCATTATTTTGTTCTATAGTGTATAATATAGCATTTATTATATCGTAGTGCTCAGCGCTATAGAAACCCCACCACAGAATCGTAACTACATCCTGCATCTCTAAACTCTAAACTGAGAAAAAAACTCTCTCACTCGCTTCTCCCCCCTCACGCATGTGTCCCCCCATGCACACGCCCACACACGCCCACACACACACACACACACACACACACACACAATGGATTATTATCCGTGAATTTAAACTGCTTTTCTTCTCTTCAGCTCCACATGCAGTGATATGTGACTTTACACACGTGTGTCCATGCTCATAGCATTGTGTTACAGAAGAACGAGGTGCTCGAGGAAGGTCGATGTTGTGTGTGTGTGTGTGAGAGAGAGAGAGAGAGAGAGAGAGAGAGAGAGAACCTCAGACTAATCATTAGAACTAAAATTACACCGTAAATTCATTTAGTATTGACGACTATCCCATGGGTTTGGCTGTGATGAGAACCCACAGCGCCACGCCCCAACTCGGAGCGATCAGGAGCACACGGCCGCGCGGGAACACCAGGAGCCCTCCTCCGAGATTTATACACTTACACCTGATTCACACAGGAGGGGTTCAGGGCTATATTTACATCACCGAGATCAATTGAGGGAGAATCTGATTTTCTGCCCTGAAGGTTCAGTGTGTGTTTTACCCCAAATAATCATAACTAATGTAGAATCTAATCATGTAGAAACCAAAACAATCTCAACAGAATAAATGTGCTATTGGGAAAAAGGGGTTTTTAATATGTAAATTATTTTATGACTAGGGCTCATTAGAGTATCTTAGTGCTTAGTCACATGACTAGGGCTCATTATAATATTTAAGTACTTGGTCATGTGACTAGGGCTCATTTTAATATGAAAATGTCTCTTCCTTTTCAGCTTGAGAGATGAGAGTCCAGGAACGCAGACATGAAACAACACCGAACAGTTGGAACCTGTTTGGAATCATGTGGTTTTTCTGCACTTTGCATGAACTTATATAAATGAATCTTCCACAGTAATCGTCTGGTCTCATGCACATTTCAAACCAACGCTGGACTTTAACATCGTATTTAACTTGTTCATTAACTATCCTAAAAAGCGTTTTACATGTTTTATTTTATGTTTTTAGGCTCAAAACATTCCCTTCAGGACTGTGGACATAAATAGACACATAAATCTGATCTTTTCATATTACATATTAGATACAAATCCATGTGAGGTGAATGAGAATGCCCGGCTTGTGATTCATGTGGCTTGTTTCCCAACGTGCCTGCACACATCATCATCTTCATCTTCATCCAGCACGTAAAAGACAACAATGGATGACAGCAACCGCAGCAACATTAACTACATTCATTGGAAAGATGACGTGAAGTTGATGAAACAAAAACAGCCTAGTGTTTAAAACAATTGAAGCGTGGACAAAAAACACAGGCGCTTTGACAATAGACTCAGACACAGGAACACTTACTGTTCCAGATGTGACCCGTCAATGTTCAGACCTGATCTGACAATCAGAACTCGGCCTCAGTCTCAGCGCTGTTTCTTTAGGATTTTAATCCTATTTGTAGCGTTCGACTTTATAGAAGATTAATTATTTATAATCGCACTAACCATTTCCGGTGTCACCCAGATGAGTGTGGGTTCCCTTTCTAAGCTCGTTCCTCTCAACCGTTCTTCTCAGATCATCTTCAGATCTTCCTCTCCTCCTTTTCTCCTCCTTTTATATTTGAAAATATTTTAAAATCTGTGGAGCTCCTTTATGATGATTAATCAAGCCTGAGTGAGTCGTATCAGCATGCTAAATAACTTTGCTCAATAGCAAACTGAAGTGACATACATGATATAGCCAAAAGTATGTGCACCCCTGATGATCAAAACCCCTATATGCAACCCATTGCAGTCAAGGAGGTTTAAGTTCCTCCCAAACGTGATGGTTCAGCAAGGCTGAGTTCAGTCAGGGCTCTGAGCAGGACTCTCAAGCTTTCCTACTCCAACACACTCCTAACACACCGTGTGTTCGTGGAGCTGGCTTTGTGGATCTCACAGGGACGTTGTCAGGATGGATAAGAAGGGTTTGAGAAAGACCAAACCAAAAGAGACGTTCTGTACAACTCTGTGCTCCAGACTTTGTGGTGACAGTTTAGTGAAGAACCATGCATGGGTGCACATACTTTTGTTTATATAATGTAGACAGACAGAGGACAGAAACCCAATAAAACTTTATTTGTGATATTATATTTTACAGTATAACATATTTTAGGTTTAACCTCAAGGATCGCCAATCGAGGAAACGTGGACGGATGAACGTCAGAAGGTGTTGGATCACACTCTGTTCCCGACTGTCCCATTAACCAGAAGAGTCACATGACTTAATCCAAACAGTTTGATAATCCGTCCACAGATTATAATATGTTGTAGGAATTAGCGGGAAGCAACAAGGGTGAAGCACAGCACTCGTCAGAGGAACATCAGGTTTCTACAACTGAAGGTGAGTCCATGAGCAAAAACTGAATTACAGCAGGTTAGATCTCACTCTCTTAAAGAAAAAAATAAAAATAAAAACATGTTCCACCACAATTGATAACATTATTGTTATATTAACATCATTGATACGGTATGAAAACGATCCCGTCACTAAACGCCATGTAGCAAAACAAACACACATCACACTGGAGCTCCTTCCTTCCTTTACAGCAGAGTTCGTTTCATGATTAGCTTCTGTCTCCTCTAATACATTATTCTAATTAATGCTGTTATGGAGCGAGAGTGTTTTTTGGTGCCTCTGACTGGCAGCCAGTCGCGTCTCCGTGTAATCGCCGTCGAGTCCGGAGAATGCATTCGTCTCATTAAAAGAGGCGACAGGAAGACTATGTCCTGCGTTAAAACTGTCCTGTTTTTCATTTTACTGAAAGTCATTTCAGAAGCTAATTAAAAGTTTAAAAAGCCATTATCACTCATTATTGACGAGCACAGAGCTTCATTATATAAAGAGTTAGACTCGACCTTCTCTCATTGTGTCCTGACCACAATTTAACAAACGTCGGAAAAAAACAGAGATATGATCGATTAAGAGATTTATTTATCACTTTTAATTTGCATATTATTTGATTATCTATAATAGCGATGCGCCTTGAAATGAAATCGAACAACTTTAAATTTCTAGATATGAAAGATATTCATTAAAACGCTCTACATTCTGTACCCGGTGGATCTGATGTCTCGGCAGCTACGATAGTTTAGTCAGATTTAGTGTAGTGTTAATGTCAGTGTGTGAGAGTCTTGTTAAACCAGGTTAGGGTTAATATAGTTTTAGATATTTGTGCTGTTGCTAGTTTGCAGTGTTTTTATGATGTTTTTTCAACTTTCTTCCTCACCAACACAAAAACTTTTTGTTTTAACTGACATGAAACGTTACAAATTAGTCTCAATCAATCAATCAATCAATCAATCAATCAATCAATCAATTATCCGTTCAATCAAGGTCAACTTTCGGTCATACTGTGAATCATTCCCCTCCACACAGTTCTACTGATCACCGCTTCTTTGAGTTCGCCCATGCTCATGTTGGCTTTGACTGTATCGAGCCATTAAGTTCTTGTGCGACCTTTTATTCTGAATTGTATTGTAAGTGTTTTTAGACTTTTAAGTAAGTTTAAGAAACGTAATTCCTTTAGCTAGCAAACGTCCTCTATTGTTATGTTGTGAACTTAAGTTAAACTCCCAATCTGCTGTAAATCTAGATCATTTTCATGTAGTGAAGATCATGGGACAATTTCGGTGAACTGTATAATACTGTATTTCTGTATCTGTAATCTGTAATCTGTATTTTCTTTTGTCAGCATGTCTCAGAGGAGTAAATCATCCTCGAGTCAAAAGTAAGTTATTTCGAAAGAAAATGTGTTGAGGTGATAACGACTGAGGTGTTAAACTTCACCTTCTTTCACACTTTCTCTCTCTCAGTTCTTCCTCTGGTTCCTCTCCTCCAGCCGATCCTCCTTTACGCTCCTCTTTGAAAAGCAGCACTAAAGAACAAAAAGCTGGGAATCAGAAGAGAAAGATCAGTCAGAGCTCTGCCACGGCGTACACGTCCTTCCTGAACACACTGTTCGGACAGGTACTACTTAGATCAGTTCTCGCTGAGACAAAAAATGGAGATGTGTTGAGTTTTAAAGCTAAAAGACTTTTGTATAAGGAACAGACGAGTTGCCATTACAGTTCTGCCGGAGCTGTGGGGACGGAAATTGGCAGGAAATATTTGTGTGAGCTCTAAACGATCACCATTAGACACACACAAACATGTGTTTTTTACAGTTTTATAGATTCACAGACAGCACTGCGGGATCAGAATACAGTAAATCTCCTACATACAAATGAGTTCTGCTCCGAGAGCTCGTTCATAAGTCCAATTTGTTTGTAAGTCCAACAAACATTGTCTAGGTAATAGGATACTAATAACTATTGGCTGTACACAGTATTAAACTAACATGCTCCGTGATCTTGTCCTTGTTCTTTAGAATCGTGCCGATGAGTGAACGATTCATGTTAGAAGAACAAGCGATGTTTTCCATCTTTTCACTTCATTCCATTCTCCCAGTTATTTTCACTTTTGTCTCCATCATTATTGTCCGGCGTGTCTTAGCAGGACCAGCTTCATTTCCACAAGTGACAATGTGTCCCGGACATGTGATCAAACTTCTGCCATTAAACATACACGAACGCCATGTCTTAGAAAGTTTGTAACTCGAATGTTCGTATGTAGGGGACTTTTTGAAGAGGTGATGTTGCTGTTTATTGGCTAAACATAAAAACATTCATCTCTTTCACCTGGTCTTCCACGACTCTGACGATCACCTTCATGAGTTAAACAGTTTTTCCATCCTTACGTATTTATACAGCTCAGATAAATTTCCTTAATTACAACAGATATACTTATAGCAGTCTGTTTCGGCCCTGTCCCGAACCACACACTTCCCCGCTAACTGATATGTCATTACAATATTGCCACCTGCACTATTTGGGCAGCATGTTTTTCTGTAGTGTGGCATTCTGTTACCAAGAAAAGTAAAAATCCACAATCTTACACTGTGTATCTACAAATAAATAAAAGCGATAAGAAATTAAATGGTTAAAACACAGTTTACACGACAATAAATCATACGTAGACGTGTAATGCTGCTGAAGGTTGTGTGATTTCACCTCTTTTCTTAACGTAAAAAAAAGAAAAACTCAGTGTCAGGTCAGATCTCATTCTTGTTCGACTCTTCTCATCGTTCACACTCGTTTGGAGAATCTGAGACAGAAGCTCGAAGCTAAACTAAATCACACGACTAAATTCACACTGATTACTGAGACAATTAATGTGTGTTTAATTACATAGTTAGTTTAGGAAAGATATTTATAGCAACTACTGTTTCTCATCAGAACTGAAAAGCGAGGGAGAGCCCAAAGCAGACAAAAGCCCACCGATAAACATAAACACGGAGTTAACCATGAACACACATCATTCAACTACGAGCTGGAAAAGCCACTGAGCTCAACTTTATTTAACATTTCTGTGACTGGAGTCAGAAGAGAATAGCTGAAGTGTGTGTGTGTGTGTGTGTGTGTGTGTGTGTGTGTGTGTGTGTGTGTGTGTGTGTGTGTGACTGAAAAGGTAAGACGATTACAGGCGTATTAATAACCTGTGATTATGAATCAGTGTCAGTCTCTTCAAACATCAAGTGTGTGAGTGTGAACGACAAAATACTGACATGTAATTAAAAACAATGTACGTGTGTGTGTGTGTGTGTGTGTGTAATTTCTTTATAAAACTTTCATCATTCTGATTAAGATTAGACTACACGGTGCTGTAGTGGTTAGCA
The DNA here is from genome assembly GCA_030522415.1 of Channallabes apus. Classification (NCBI taxonomy): domain Eukaryota; kingdom Metazoa; phylum Chordata; class Actinopteri; order Siluriformes; family Clariidae; genus Channallabes; species Channallabes apus. The sequence continues at coordinate 16,846,926 of CM060115.1, read as the reverse complement.
CTGTCGCCTTGCACCTTCAGGGTTTGAGTTCGATTCCCGTCTCTGTGTGTATGGAGTTTGCATGTTCTCCCTGTGCTTGGTGGGTTTCCTCCGGGGACTCCGGTTTCCTCCCACAGTCCAAAGACATGCAGGTTAGGCTAATTGGTGTTCCCAAATTGCCCGTAGTGTGTGTGTGTGTGTGTGTGTGTGTGTGTGTGTGTGTGTGTGTGTGCAGCCACGCAGGTTAGTCTGCTGCTCTGCCCAAAGTATTGCCCCCCCGGAACCACCACTCAGCATTATATGGATTAGATGCTGGTTTATAACGATGACAACAAACGTCTCCAACAAGTGAACCGATTGGTTTTGTGTATTTTAATGCAGAGAAGAAAAAGCCCTTTAATGGACCTCAGCTAGCCTCCATTTTACAACTTTCTGAAGCTGAAGGGTATTAAGTCAAGCAGTTCAGGGTCAGTTCATTAATTAATTTATTTATTTATTTTCAGATTCTCTCCACATAGGGCGATAAATGAAAGCTCCCCAATTATACTACATTTTAAACAAATTACACTTCCTAACTCTAAGAGTGATCTCCAAAATGTGTCTGTTAATTCTTCATCTGAAATACAGCTCAGATCCATAGACTGTATAACGAGAACGGGACAAACCCCCTGTGATGTCACCCACGGGTTTAAAGAGCGGGTCTGAAGATCAGCTTTGGGAGCTCTGGTTGTTGAGCTGCCTAAACCCCAGTTAATCCTTAAATGGGCAGAGTGAATGTACCCTGGCTGTTGGTTGGAACACTGACCGGAGTTACCACCCATGAACTAACAAGCTTAGCTATAGCTTAGCTAAAATACTATGGTGGACAACATTCATTTACATTTAGGCATTTGGGAGACGTGCTTATCCAGAGCGACTTACATTTTTATCTCAAGGGCCCAACAGTAGCAACTTTGCGTTTGAACCTGGGACCCTCCGAACCGTAGTCCAATGACTTAACCACTGAGGTTACTTAACCTGGCTCCCATTTACAGGATAACGTGACTTTGCATTTGATTGATCTCCGTCATCTGTATTCTACACATCATCCCGCTTTAACTCATACATTTCTTGTGGGACGTTAAAGTACAACGACTCCAGTCACCCAGTTAGCTAAAGTGATGCAAAGCAGACAGCAGACCTGTAATGCAACCTTCACTCAAATCAGCCACACCCCTAATTATGTATAGTATCACGGCTAAATATAATTGCAACTGATGATCCTAGAGATGGAGACCAAAACAGTTTTTTGGTCACATGTTTATACACCAGCCCGGGATGTCCTTGACTCCATCAGGACGCCTGTAGGAGACGCTTACCCATAATCCTCCACTCTACACAAATAGCTTTCGCTGACCCAAGAAAGAGGGAGGAGCTACATGGGTTAAGAGGTGATTAGAGGGAAATGCTTGTATTAAGATGGTGTGTGTGTGTGTGTGTGTGTGTGTGTACTGTAAAATGTCTTGTTATTTCATCATGTTAGTCACAGCATGTGTACTGACGTCAGGGACAGTGAAGCATGACATGGTGTTATCCAATTAGACAATCTCTGTGTGTGTGTGTGTGTGTGTGTGTGTGTGAGGGGGGGGAGAATGTTCTTCTGTCTCATCTGTTTTGTATCACTGAATTTTTTTCCTCTCTCTCTCTCTCTGATAAATTTCCTGTCTTCTTTCTCACCATATTTATCACCTTCAGAGCTTCTTAGACTTTCTAAATGAAAACAAAGAAGAAAAATAAATGTGCTGAGCTGCCATACAGTGTGTGTGTGTGTGTGTGTGTGTGTGTGTGTGTGTGTGTGTGTGTGTGTGTGTGTGTGTGTGTGAGATAGTCAATGGTGGTATATAGTGAATATTTATGGGCCACATCTTTTGGGACTCTGCTGATTTCCATATTTAGTTTCTGTTTGAGTCATCTCTCTCTCTCTCTCTCTCTCTCTCTTCCTCGACAGGACAGAAAGCTGATGCCAGAGGAGCTGGATGGTGAGTGTATGATGGTGACAGTGTGTTTTTATTGGCTGACAGCAGCAGGGATGTGAAGAGAAGCCAAAATCCTTTCTCAAGTACTCAAAAAACAGTTCTGTGCTCTGATTGGTCAGAAGGTGTTGATTAGTTGGGTATAACGGAGACTCTGATAGACTCTGATTAATTTATATTAATGCACTCTTTCTGATATGTTTGCGTTTCATAATAATAATAATAATAATGATTTTAACATGATGATTTGATATGATGAAGCATCCTGTTTGTTATGTGCACACAATTTAAACGTATTTGCTCTTTAAAGGAATTTTTAAAATCTGTGTGTGTGTGTGTGTGTGTGTGTTGACTAGAGCTGCAGCTAGCCTTTAAGGAGTTTGATTATGATCAGGACGGATATCTGCACTATAAAGACGTAGCGGACTGCATGAGGACGATGGGGTATATGCCGACAGAGATGGAGCTGATCGAGATCATCCAGCAGATCAAGATGAAATGTAAGTGTGTGTGTAGTGTGTAGTGTGTTTGTGCCTCAAAGACTGACATTTCTGTCTCTTCTCACCAATGAGATGATCAACATGATTGAGTCCTTCTTTTTAGTATGACTAAAACATGACAGTATTTCTGTGTGTGTGTGTGTGTGTGTGTATAGGGGGCGGTCATGTAGATTTCGATGATTTCTGCGAGTTAATGGGGCCGAGGATGCTGATGGAGACGGCTCACATGGTGGGAATGCGAGAGCTTCACTGTGCATTCAAACAGGTGAGTCCACATGACCTGGTGACATGTCAGTGATGTACCGAAGACCTGATGATACGACCATGCTGTATTGAGACACAACAAGAGATGATGTGTGACTGAGTGACTAGTACACTCCTGGCTGGCTCACCAATTTTTCTAGTTTAGACACTTACCTTTTGTTGTCATAAATTTAGTTTTAGGATGTTTTGTTCTGTAATGTGATCTCCTGGTCATGTTGGAAAGTACCATTAGTTCCTGTTGATGGTGATATTGAGTAGAAAAAACAGGTGGAAACTCTAAGCTAGGTTAATGAAAAAATAAAAAGTTTTCGCATTTTAGTTCAATCAGGAAATCAGATGGTCTGATTCACCTCTGTTAAAGGAATCTGAGTTCCTCCTACTTTTATATGTATTGTAATAGTTAATTTTACTTATAAGAATCAAAAGGAGATAAATGCTTCTAGGCGGCGCGGTGGTGTAGTGGTTAGCACTGTCGTCTTGCACCTCCAGGGTCTGGGTTCGGTTGCATGGAGTTTGCATGTTCTCCCCGTGTTTGGTGGGTTTCCTCCGGGTACTCCGGTTTCCTCCAAAAGTCCAAAGATATGAAGGTTAGGCTAATTGGCTTTCCTAAATTGCCTGTAGTGTGTATGATGGATTGGCACCCTGTCCAGGGTGTACCCTGCCTAGTGCCTCCTGGGATAGGCTCCAGGTCCCCTGCGACCCTGAACACAGGATTAAGCGGTATAGAAAATGAATGAATGAATGAATGAATAAATGCTTCTCTTCAGTCTGATTCTTTTTCATATAAACATTCTCTGAGGTATGTGTATGGGACAATAAGGGCTTTCTATATACTTTCTATATATTTTCCATATACAGGGTGACACAGAATAACGGGAACTCTTGAATTTATTCGTACAGGAGGACGCCATCTAAAGGACGTAATTTTTCAAAAATGATAAATTCCATCAATGTTTCGTAAATGGCAAGTTTTAGGTTTCAATTACTATGAATAAAATGTATTTCTTTTATCACTTCTAGTTTTATTGGATTGTTAAAAAGTTCCCGTTTTTTGTGTTACCCTGTATTTATTACTTCCTTAAATTGGTTTGCATTTTAGCTGAAGCGTTGAGATAGAAATTGCACCCAATCCAGGGTGCATCCTGGTCCAGATCTCAATATTCCCAGAACAGACTCAGGATCCACCCCAAGCCTGAGCTAGATACTGATCCTGAAAAAGAAATCAAATCACACTCTGCTCCTCTCTAATAAGGAGAAAAGAAACACACAAGATCTTAACACGCATTCTGCCTACCTGTAGTTTAATTTCTCTCTCTCTCTCTCTCTCTCTCTCTCTCTGTGACTCAGTTTGACTGTAATGGAGATGGGAGGATCAGTTTTGAGGAGCTGAAAGAGTCGATGAAGACACTGCTGGGTGAAAAGCTGAAGAAGGGAGAGCTGGAGGAGATTCTGTCAGATATCGACCTCAATGGAGATGGAACCGTGGACTTTGATGGTGAGGAACCAATTAGAAATCACACTGACGATGTTTAGGCCACTCTGGGACACCTCAGTGCATGGATTACTGATTGACAAGACTGTGGATTTGTTAGAGATGATGTCATCAAGAAGATCAGAGCAGTTTCGTAGGAGCATATTTATTGTAAACAAGACCACAAAATAATTGATAACTAGAACCCACAAAAGAGATTTTTAAAAGTAAAACTTTCAATTTCTATATCTATTCCAAGTCTTTTTTGTTTTAATTTTAATAGCTACAACTTATAACTCATGAAAGATCCAGTATCCCAAAAAAATTAAATTAAATTTAATAAAAATTTCAGGTTTATTATTCATACAGTATACAGTAAATGTATCCTTGGTCTAGTCCAGTACTCACATGGAGAAGACTACAGACCTTACAGTTGGACTCCTGCACACACTGTAAAAACTAACACGAAGGGGTTTGCTGATAGTGATATTACTGAGCTTGATTCTTTAGACAAGTCACCTGATCTGAACCCTATAGTGAATCTCTGGGCTGTTGTCAAGAGGAAGATGAGAAACACCCAACACAACAATACAACCTGGTCTACAGTTACACCTCAGCAGTGTCACCGACTCCTTGCCACGGCGGACTGCTGCAGTAATTTGTGCTAATGGAGCCCTGACCATGTACTGATTGCATAAATAAATTGGTCTATTTGCTCAACTATTAACTTCAAGGACCGTTTTGTTTTCGTCGTCTAGTTGTTTTTGTGTTAATCCAAATTCCAGCAGTGTGGCCTCGTGGCCATAAAGAACTCCAAAAGGAAAAAAAAAACATTTATTAAATATGACCAGAGGCTGTAAATATGAAGCAGAAAGTGTCACAGGTTACAGCGTCACACTCTCAGTCTCGAGATGTGAAGAACAGGGTGAAGTCGCAGAGATCGTTTAGCATGACGTCATTTACACCTTGACGACTCTGCGATAATCAACTCAGAGATTTCAAATCTAGATTATTCAAATTTAAACTATCGTAAAGTGTAAGTGATTGTATACATCTATTACCTGATAGCTCTTAGCATATTAGCATTAAACACCTTTCATCTATTTTTATATTTTGGAAATGATAAAAATACAGAAATAAATAAAATCCTGGTGGTCCGGCGGGCTGGTGTGATGAAGCAGTCTTACTCCTCCTCAGGTTGATTATTTTTCTCTAACAGCACACCCCTGAGTGCTTTAGGACAGTTTGTTCTTTTTTTTTTTTCATTTATAGTTACTCGTTCCCTCACCAGTCTCTCTTTATTCTCTCTCTAATGTTGAATTTAATAAGGTACTACAGTCAGAGCCCCTGTTATAGAGAATTAATCCAAACCAATCAGTATCTCCTACACTTAATCAGCTCTGGAGTTTACAGTATGTTAATGCTAGGTCAATTAATAATAATAATAATAATAATAAGGACTAATGATGGATCTGCCTGTTTTTGTTTCTCAGAGTTCGTGATGATGCTCTCAGCTCGGTGACGTCCTTCTGGAACTTCAGCATTGAATTCACCTCTTTATTAAATATTTTAATGATAAATTTAAATATTTAACATCTGCTGCAATTTAGTGTAAAAAAATGTATATACATTTTTCTAAAACGGTTCTACCGTCACAGCAAAGATAATAATATCCAAAGATATTACTAATATTATAATGAATTTGAATGAATATAAAAATATAATGTACACAAATGAATAAAATTAAATATCCAAATTTGGTTAATGTTTTTTAATTTTATGTTTTTAATGTAAAATCATCAGTAATAAATATTCACTCTACTGAAGCACTGAGAATTTCATTAGAACTCTTTACTATTAATATCTATGAATAATTAAAATTCACAATGTGCATTAAAATCTCTAAATATTTTACATTATTTAGATATTATTTAAAGTGGTGTGCGTGTGTTTGGCGCCACCTAGTGGAAGAGATCAATTCTGTCTGAGATTTTTTAATTATTATTCATTTTTTTATTGTAAATTAAATTTAACATAAATATTCAAGCAAATAAAGTACAATTCTGTAAGAAAAAGAAAAATATTAAATGATTTTCATCGATTTGTTAAACTGTACACATACAGAAAAAAAGAATGATGAAAACTAGGCCGTTTTTACACGGGGAAAAAATAAACGCTAAATAGTTTTAATAAGGCAAAAAGTGTTAGTGCGATCGCACGGTGTGGAAAATACGCAAAGTCGTTTCTTCAGGACGACAATCTGCTCTAATAACAATTAATAAAAAATAAAAAAAACTAACACTCAAAACAACATTAAACACACACAACTCAAAAGCTCAGAGGAAACAAACTCCAGCTTTTGTTTCGTTAATAGCGTTAATTCATGGTGGAGTTTCCACATGATGCTCTCGAGCTAGCTGAAGTTACCTAATGTGTGAAGAACAACAAGAACAACAAACGCGATTCCATTAAAACTATGACATTTTGGAAGTCCGTCTTCAGAGCAGACATGTGCTGATACACAGCTCGCGTTTCACAGGGTGACGGATGAGTTAGAGAAAGTAAAACGTCCCTTATAGTTCAGAGTCACGTTTTAAACTGGTGATGCACCGAAATTTCCAAAGAGAAAAAAAAACATAAAATGGGAAAAAAAAAATTCTGTTTACAGAGCGATAATGATGCTTCGAATCTAACAAACATTAATTATTAAATATTGCCTTCCATTTAAAATAATTTCCTTTAACCCTTTCATGCACAGCATCCGCCCTCATGGAATGTCAGTTTAAGAAAATACAAGTGGCGTTCAAGTCAAACCGGATTTCTTTTGAATGAAGGAGTGAAAGCGATTGAAATTTACAGAAGGATTCCCGCGCAGTAACGGTGATGAGACTCTCAGCCGCAGTAAAATGTCAACGGTACGAATGTTTTAAAGGCGGTCGAGGTGGCTCAGTCCCTGTTTGACTATATATATATATATATATATAATTATTATTTATTTTTAAGGACATTGTTTTAGCCTTTTTTTTAATCACCGTCACTTTACTTTTAGGTTTCTGATTTAAAAGTATCTCATTCTGTAATTTAGACAGAATAAAATGTTATGCATGTTTAAAGGAAATTTTTTTTTAGCTCAAATGTGTAAATAATTTATGCATGAAAGGATTAATAATTAAGTTACTGTAACAGTAAAATTGAAATGAACAATTAGATTTAAATAATAATTAAAATATAACCAAAAAGTTATGAAAAGCAAATAAATATTAAATCAAAATGATTCTACATTATTCTAGTTCTTTTATTTATTTATTTTTTTACTGTAAGTTGCTTCCAGGCAAATAAAATTACCCAAAGACTCTACTGATTAACATCTTATTGTACATTATTTATTAACTCTTCACTAAACCCTGCTGTGTGGTGAATTATCACACACTCGCTGCGTGTGTGTTAGCGGCTACGTTTAGCGCTGCAGGGTTATTTCAGTGCATCACGACATTCAGCTCATCAGTTCCT